>JAQJVK010000023.1:5947004-6154504 GCA_035578135.1 Flexamia atlantica | reverse complement strand
TCCCACCTGAAATTCCTTCTAGGTTGACCATGCAGCACGCCCTGACTGTCAGTGGTGTAGGACTAACTTCCTTGTTTACAATAATCGACCCCTCTCAGTGATTTGACTCTAATCTGTGTTTTAACTCGAGTGGATTTTTTGCAGTTTTAATCGAGAACGGGGCTTTTATTTTCTATTACTTTTCTTGTTATTAATTAAAATAGAGAAATCATCAGTACAGCTGGAACAAGTTCCAATCTGAGTCAGCATTGAATCGACGACCCTCAGGTTGGGAGGGAGCACATGACACTCTTGACTGTCCAGTCGGTCTTAAAGGCTTGGTACAAATTTGTTTCTACAATATCCCCGATGGATCAACAATTTAGATTTTATACGTGCTAAAGTGCTTTTTTATTCATAAAATGAGCTATTGTAAACTACTTGTTGTAGAACTCTTATGCTGATTTGCTTTACGCTGAATTAATGCATGGTTTGACATTCTTTCTCAGGTTTATTACAATCAAATACCAAAAATAATATAATAAACCATCTAAAATCGCAATAATTATATGCAGTTCGAAAAATTCTTAGTAATCTTAGTTTGTTGGAAATATAAAGAGGTAATTTGGTGGATTACGTTTCCTCGCTTATTAAAACAGTTTATTTTTTAAAATACATCCTTGTAGAATAATACCATAAGCTCTTTTAAAATGAAAAAAGTTGTAAAAGTATATTTAAATAAAGGATATTTTTTAATTAACAGTAATCTCAGATAAGCTTTTACATTAAAGTCTCCCTAATAACTTATGATTTCAAAACAGTTATAGTACTTACAACATTTTGAGCATGCCAAACGTTATTACATACTACTAAATAGTAAATATACCCGCAGCTTCGCTTGCTGAAGGGATAACGTTCAATTGTATTGTAATTTGTAATGTGAAATTTTTATAAATTTCCAAAAAGACTGATGATTTTAATAATTTAACTGAACTTTAACTTTTTTAAGCGCTGAATTACAAACTTAAGTTTGCATCTCTTTCCCAGATTGACATGAGAAGATGAAACGTTTCCTCGATGAAATTTCCTTTTTCCATCAAATGGTATGAATTGGCTACCATGTACTAACACAGCCTGATTTTTCAGTTTAGCCTGAAGAATAATAAAATTCCCTAGTTAATCTATTATTTAATCTATAAAATTAGGTTTGTAATAGTTTGAATAAAAAAGTATCCACTACAGGGGTATGAACTCAAACTTTCATTGGAACCCTAAAACTGACTCTGCTGACCCCTAAAACTTGTCGACCAATTTGACATAAAAGAATTTGAATATAAAAGAGACATATGATGTCTAACTATTGTAAATACCGCCAATTTAAATACCGCAAAGAGCGGACTACACAGATATACCAGAGGTAGGCGTACCGCAGAGCGGTGTACACCTAATATCTGAATTTAATATGTTCATTAATATACCAAAAATTGTAAAAAATTTAAGATTAATGTGTAGGCCAGAAAATGAGGAGACCTAATTCCCAATTTTTTCAATCATATTGGAGACTGTATAAGTCGTATGGCAGCTTGAGGCAAAAATTTAGGATAGAAATAGATTGTTTGTTTGAACTTATTCGCTTTCGGCCAGCACGCTAACCCTCCTAAAAATTTTAATCAAGAAAACCCGCGATTCTATAAAAAATAACGGAATGATATGTCCATGCAGAGTTTCATGATTCTAGTTCGATTACTTCGGGTGATCCGTAAAACATGAGTGGCCTATGTATATGGTGTCTGAAAAACATATAATATAACCGTAATAGTTTTGTACAATTTATTCTTTTAGTAAATGGAATTTCAATTTTTCCTTTTCTGAAAATAAATTATTCTCTTTTAAAATATTCTGGACACCTTCTATTGATATTTTGTAACCATAACGCTTAAAACTGAAAAGGCCACTATTTCGAGTTTTGAATTCACATTATTTTAGCCTTACCAGAGAAAACATAAAATCCTTCATTACTATGCATCTAGAGCCTATAAAGGATATTTGAATGAAGATTCATGGCCCAAAGGCCTACATTGTTTTAGAAAATAAGCTTACCATTTTGTATATTATAATATACCCTATTTCAGCCTTTTGAGAGAATATATTTTAAAATCAGTTATTAGTACGCATCTAGAGTCTATAATGATAAATTTTGCAAGTTTCGTGGTCAAAATCCTTATAATTTTTGAGGACTGTTATCAGTGAGTGAGTGAGTGAGTCAGCCAGTCGACCGTTTTGGCTTATACATATTTACATATTTAGATACTCGGATGTTGTGTTTAGGTACTCCAGAAGTTCTCCTGGAAAACAGAACGGAAGACCTTCCTCCAGTGACGGCAACGGGAAGAGGCCTCAGAGCGGCGGCGGGGGCGGCGGCGGCGATGGGGGTAGTGGGGGGTGGGACCACCACTGGTAGACCCAACAGTGAAATATTATGTCTACCGCACACTGCCTTGTACCATAAAAGAAGAGGCGATGGATGTAACTTTTAACATTTTTATTTAGAACTGTCCTTTTCTATTCATCTCTGATTTTAAATATTCTTAAAAGGGAGTTTTTCATCTTAAATTTATGCGTATACAGTTATATATTTCAGGAGGGTGTCTGGTATGTAAGGGGGTGGTGGTAGTGGGAGGGGGGGTAGTGGGAGTGGGAGTAAGTTGTAATGTTATGTTTTCAATACACTGCCTTATACCATAAATAAAGTAAAGAAATTTAACTTTCTTATCCAGAATGATCTTTTTTAATTAATCTCTGGTTTTAAACATGCCTGAGAGTGTGCATTTAATCTTAAATGTAAGATTAAACAACTACAGTAGAACCTCGATTAACCGTCACTCTCGGGACCGGGAGTGTGACGGTTAAGAGAATAGACGGATAACAGAAATTTAGCTATAAACCTATTCAATACCTAGATTTAAAATACTTTGGAAGAAATTAAACCCTTTATAAGTGGATAATAAATATTTATATTTAAATTACATTCAATCAATGGTAATTAAAAACTTTCTAAACTATATGTTATTGGGCTCATTCAGTGTTCGTAAGTGAATTACATAGCCTCACATTAAAAGATAGTCCGCTATCTTTTAAACGAGTCCGCCAAAACCATAAATCAGCGTGATACTTGTAGCTGTTTTGCCCTTCCTCAAACGTTTAATAATTTTTATTTTTTGGTCAAGCCCTAGTACGACTCGTTTTCGTTTTTCAGCCATCGTTAAAAATCAACAGTTACTGTACTGCAGTTGATTCACAGTACTTATCTAGCTACACACTGTGTAACAGCAACCACTATGTAACGCTGAACTACGAGAAGTACCGTATAACCAAAAAATCAACATGCCAATGAGTAATAAATAACTCGCTCACCCCCATACCACTCCTTGCGTGGGAGTGGTGATTTTCGGCGGAAACTCAAGGTCATTAGCCGCGGACAGTCGTGTTCGATCACAATGGTGCTTGCACTTTCTTCCGTGCTTTGCGCGACGCCATTTTACCACATATTGCGACCCGGAAGCAGTGACGGATAACAGAGAGTGACGGATAAAAGAGTGACGGTTAATCGAGGTTCTACTGTATATATTTCAGCAGGGTATCTGGTATGTGTACGGGGGTGGTGGTGGTAATGGTAGGGGGGGGGGGTGATGGTAGTGGGGGTAGCGTGGGATGGGACGCCCTAGTGAAAAAATCATTAGAGAATCACTAAAAAATACGTAGTGATAGGTAGTGGAAATTGGGCCAACTAGACAGCACTGCAGTACGTAGTGATGAGAAATCATTAGGTAGCGTAGTGATGGGAAATGATCACTAGGTAACGTAGTGATGTCTAGTTGGCCCAATTTCCACTACGTATCACTACGTGTTGTTTAGTGACCTTGAGCGTAGTGATGTCTAATGATCACTAGGTAACGTAGAGATTTCTAGTTGGCCCAATTTACACTACGTATCACTACGTGTTGTTTAGTGATCTTGAGCGTAGTGATGTCTAATGATCACTAGGTAACGTAGTGATGTCTAGTTGGCCCAATTTCCACTACGTATCACCACGTGTTGTTTAGTGACCTTGAGCGTAGTAATGTCTAATGATCACTAGGTAACATAGTGATGTCTAGTTGGCCCAATTTACACTACACATCACTACGTGTTGTTTAGTGATCTTGAGCGTAGTGATGTCTAATGATCACTAGGTAACGTGGTGATGTCTAGTTGGCCCAATTTCCATTACGTGTTGTTTAGTGATCTTGAGCGTAGTGATGTCTAATGGTCACTAGGTATCATAGTGATGTCTAATGATCACTAGGTAACGTAGTGATGTCTAGTTGGCCCAATTTCCACTACGTGTTGTTTAGTGATCTTGAGCGTAGTGATGTCTAATGATCACTAGGTAACGTAGTGATGTCTAGTTGGCCCAATTTCCACTACGTGTTGTTAAGTGATCTTGAGCGTAGTGATGTCTAATGATCACTAGGTAACGTAGTGATGTCTAGTTGGCCCAATTTCCACTACGTGTTGTTTAGTGATCTTGAGCGTAGTGATGTCTAATGATCACTAGGTAACGTAGTGATGTCTAATGATCACTAGGTAACGTAGTGATGTCTAGTTGGCCCAATTTCCACTACGTATCACTACGTGTTGTTTAGTGATATTGTGCGTAGTGATGTCTAATGATGTACCGTTGAATTAAACCACATATCATTAGAAATCACTTATTGTATTGCTTACCATATGATAGGCATCAGTGTGTGCACATTCACCCTATAACAATCAGGCCGACCTTACTTAGTGTACCTAGACTTTAAATTAAGGAAACTTTGTCATTTTAGCGAATTTCTCCTATAGGGAGGAAGCTATTACCGTAGGTCTCATGGTAAGACCTGAGCCCGAGACTATGATAACTTTTCGTTTTGGGGCCACCAGAAGCAAAAAACACTATTCGTTCGAATTTATATATATATATATATATATATATATATATATATATATATTTGTCTGTTAGCACGATAGCGGCCGTAAAAATGGTCCAATCTTAATGAAAAGTGGTACATGCGTGTAAAGTGGTAATCACTCGGACGAGTTCGTGAACCAGCCCGATCGGACCACCGGAAGGGGGGGTAAAGGGGGATAAACCCCCCAAAAATGTTTTTTTTGAGTTTTTTACATAGAAAAATCAAATTTATCGAATTTTTGTTGGCACCATTGAATTCAGCTCAAAAAAACAAACAATTTAGTATTTTGAATCACCACTCTATGTCTATTGGATACCGAGATATTAAAAGTGGTAAACACAGTACGTTGTCCCAATGTTAACCTTATGGGAAATAAGTAAAATTCTATATCTCGGTTTTTTCTCAACATAACTTGATAAAATTTGGTAAATAGCTTCTTCTAGTTCGGATCTACTAAATAATGAATTAAAACCACCCAGTTTTAATATACCTGTAGCAGCAAACCTGCATACTCATTCCCCATGTTATTCTTACGGAGCTTACCAAAACATATCAAATCTCGCTATGTTGGATTGAAATATGTTGTTTTGCATTTGAAATTCGCTGAGTATGCAGGTCTCCTGCAACGGGGGTATAATATTTGTTATATAATAAAGCTTGTTAATATATTTTAATAAACAGTAAACATGATGGTAGAAAACATGTTTTCAACGAAAGACAACAATCTTCTTAAATTGTTCATTTTAAGTAGATCTATTCAACAAATTTTACACTCCTACTGCTTTTATCACACTATTAAAATTAAAATATTATTTAAGATCCCTAATGTTTATTTTAAATAGGTTGTAAATACTTTAGAGTCAAATTATTATTTTACTAATAATACAGGGTGTCCCGTAACTATCTGGACAAGTGTATATAGCGTTATAGCTTAGGTCAAGACAAACACATTTCACCATAGGAACATAGGTTTCACCATAGAATTCTAGATTCTGGTTTGGATAGGTACTGTGGGTGGTCCCCAAAACGCAAGTAGTCAGTGGGAGGCCTATTTGACAAGGATTTCTACATTTGATTATTTTAGTAAATTACATGCATTATTTTCCCCTTGAAATTATTCTATTGACTTCCATTAGATACATATTTTTGATAGTTGGAATTGGCCGTCATTTTAAATTTTGTGTGTGTATCATATCTTTAGTCTTTTGAGAGAAAAAATTTATAATTTTACTGGCCTTTAAAGAGTATCTGTGTCAAATTTCATGCTCTACGAAGCCTTGGCAAGATTATAAAGCTGAACAAATATCCTCCATTTAGAACTTTATCATATCACTTTTTTCAGCATTTTGAGAGGAAACATTTTGAAATGCCTTCTTTGTACGCATCTAGAACCTATTAGCGAATTTTCCCTATGGGGAAGAAGCTATTACCGTAGGTCTCATGGTAAGACCTACGCCCAAGACCATGATAACTTTTCGTTTTGGAGCCTCCAGAAGCAAAAAACCACCATTCGTTCAAATTTTAGATATATATGTATATATCTATATATCTATGTGTTTGTTAGCACGATAGCGGCCGTAAAAATGGTCTGATCTTAATGAAATTTAGTACAGACAGGTAAAGTGGTAACCAATTGGACAAGTTCGTAGGCCAGCCTCATCGGACCACTGGAAGTGGGGTAAAGGGAAATTAACCCTCCCCAAAATGGGGTTTTCGGGGTTTTCACGTGGAAAAATAAAAATATTCCAATTTTTGTTAGCACCATCTAAATCTGCTTGAAAAAAACAAACCATCTAGCATCCTGAATCATTGCTCTATGTGCATTGGTTACCGAGATATTGTAAGTGGTAATTAGAGAGATTATCATTTTGACAAACAGATAATCTCTCTAATTATTATAGTAGCCCTAACAAGTGAATGTGATTTATTTTGTAAGTGGTAAATACAGTACGTTGTCCCAATGTTAACCTTTTCGGAAATAAGTAAAATTCTATCTTGCTTATTTCTCAACATATCCTAATAAAACTTGGTTTGTGGCTTAATCTAGATGAGACTTAATGTATAAAAGTCTAAAATCCCCGATATTTCCTTTTTATGGCAGCAAACCTACATACTCATTTCCCATGTTATCCTTATGGCAAATAAAAAAAATGCTATACCTTCTTTATATCTTAACATATCTTGATAAAACTTGGTATTTGGCTTCTCCTAGTTCAGATCTACTAAGTATTGAATTAAAACCAACCAGTTTTGACATACCTGTTGCAACAAGCCTGCATACTCATTATCCATGTTATTCTTATGGAGCTTAAATAAACATGCCAAATCTCTCTGCATTGGATTGGAATATATTGTTTTGCATTTGAAATTCGCTGAGTATGCAGGTCTGCTGCAACGGGGGTATATAGTCAGTCTATCGAGTGGTCAGTTAATAAGTAACATGTTTATAATCAAACAAAAGTTTACGGCAAATACGTACAATTCAACAAAAATTAAATTGAGTTTACCCAATACTTATGTTTAACAGAGCTATTTTTTTAGCTTATTCTTTGCAGATCGAAATTTGCAAAGCAAAAACAAAATTAGAAATCGTTTTCTTGACATGAGAAAAATCTCATTCACAAATAGCTTTTATTCAGCGTAACGAATCAATAAAAGTATTACTTACCAGAAACTGGATGAGTTCATAAGAGGAGGACGTACAAGACCATGTACGTAATACTTACATACTTATTGTATATACTTATAATACGATGACATTTATTATCGTTTTATTTGTTATACGAGCGTAACAGATTTTCATTTATCACTACAGATTATTGCCGTTCATAAATCAAACAGTGTTCATAAATCATAAATCTTACAGCTCCATCGAACTTCTATCAGAAAAACGTTATGCAGTTAAATGGAAGTATCTATTTATGGCAACTTAAATGAAAGTATTGAATATAGCAATGAATTAATTATCAATACAATAGCCAAAATATTTGAGACATTTGTAAAAAAAAGGTTATGTTTATTTTCAGTAAGCCAGTTTGGTTTCTTACCAGGCAAAGGTAGAGACCTAGCGCTGGAAAGACATATTAGTACAATTACTAAAGCTATCGATGAGCGTAATGAGCGTAAATACACTATGTCAAAATATCTAGATTTCCAAAAGGCCTTTGACTTTTTAAATCATAATATTCTTTTTTCAAAATTTAAAAATATGGTATTGGTGGTAAAGCATTAGATTGGTTAAAATCTTTCAGTAGTAAAAGAAAACAAGTCGGTAAAGTAAATATTGTTCTGAGTAATGCTCTAGAATTGCAGTATGGAACACCTCAAGGTGGAGTCTTGGGACCAATATATTTTTTTTCATGTACATTAATGACTTACTTGAACTAAAATTAATTTCAAAAATACTTGCATATGCTAACGACACTGCACTTGTTTGGTCAGCCATTAGTAGATATTCATTAAAAATGCAAATAAGTGGTGATTTGGACAAAATATCTAAATGGTTAATTAGTAATAAGTTGTTAATTAGTAGTTCAAAGTCTAAGTATTTAATGTTTTTTATTGTGACCGTGAAAGAAATTAGTTCAATTTAGTATGTCATAAGCACGGTTGTTTATATATGCTTATTCTTGCATTAGTATTGCAGTTGTGGAGTCTATCAAATACCTTGGATTACACTTAGATCATTTTTTTAAATGGCAACTTCAGATCATTTACCTATCGGCTAAGCTAAGGAAAATAAATTATACCATATACTATTTGAGAGACGATATTAGAAGCGAGCATTTAAAAAAGTATATATTTCATGGTTTGAGAATGTCTTGAGACCCTATATTCTAAAGCCAGTTGTATCTTGTCAAAGGAATGCCCTGCACACGATGTTTACCTGTAAGAAAAATTATAGGGTTTCACATATTTTTGTACTGAATAAAATACTCACTTTTAAAGTATTGCATGTTTATTGCATGATAATGTTTGTTTCGAAATACAAGAATTTATTTTGTATAAAAACTGTAAATAGAATGATACGTTCTTCTGAATATACATTGCTTGATAAATGCTTTCACAGTAAAGAAATTAGCAAGCGACAGTTTTGTTCTTTATGTTACAAAGTAAGTTTTAACGATTTTTTCTAAGTTTTTTAACGATTTCGTAAAATCTTTTGGAAATGATATTCAGTATAAAAGCATGACTGCTGCAAAACATAAAGCTTTGCAATTTGTAATTAACTGTTTGAATAACAAATTTTTCTTTGCATGTCTTAGCTTTTTTCTATTTTTTAGTATTGTGCTTGCCAATTATTTTGCACGTGATAAATACAATGCATGAATATGCAGGTATTTTTAGGTAAAAAATATTGCCTGTTGTAGTATTTATATGTGTTATAGTTGATATCTAATGAATGTGGCAGAAGACTGCATGGCTATCATAAGCATATAAATATCTGTTAAAGAAAATGTATATTTTTCGTCCCGCGTGTGCCCTTTGACGCACATGGGACTTTTGTAACATACAATATATTTAACGAATAAAAGCTTTTTGAATTGAATTGAATTGAATCATCGTATTTATGATCCGCTGAATGGCTAATTAATTGTGTTTTGGTTTTACACAAAGAGATCTTATTTCAAGATTTTATTCAACATCTTAGTTTATGTTGCCTAAAGGCAAATACGTATCTATAAATACGAAATTTCAATTTCATGCCTAGGCCAAACCATTCTATTGAGAAGCACTAAGGTTAACTCCCATTGAGAAGGGGACGTTAACAAGGGATTTTTCGGAATTCCTGTAGGGCCTTGCTCTACACAGGGTACAAATTTGTGTCTTTTGCTTATAGAGAGTACTTTCTATTTTACTTTTTGTTTTGATAATAGTCTACTTACTAACTGCTGTTATTATTTTTAATTCCTCAGTGAAGGATGTTGGCATATCCTTGAAAATAACTTTATTACCAACTAAATTATTGTAAATAACAGTTCAAAATTTTAATATCAAAAGGAGTGCGATCTTTCACTAATACTAAGCGCAGACCATACGAAGGAGAGTTATTTTTTACTAATATAAATATATTTTATAAAGAGAATATGGGTTAAAACAAAATCAAGAAATAAAAGAAGAAAAATGGACAAAATAAATAACACACTAATTTCAGGTTTTCGGAAAACACTAAAATGTCCTTGAACTTTAGCAGAAAACTGATCGGTTATATGAAATATTTTTGATAAGCAATGAGTATTTTTTCAATCTGACTGGTTAAAAATTCGTCTCAAGGTAATCAGCTGTTAAATTACAGTCATATTTTAAAACCGTTATAACGCAAGTTGGTCAGAACTAGAGCGTTGAAAGCGCCTTCTAGAAATAAATCAAAGGCTGGGGGTCGAAGCCGTAAAATAAATGTCCTTATTAATAATTATCAGTCGCCGGTGCACTACATTGTAAGCTTTAAAATGACACCTCAATCGTACAAATCGGTTCAAGAGGACGGCTAAAAAAAGGACGTAACGGAGTAAATCCTTATTGAATATGTGGCAAATTTTACAAAATCACACTTTTGCATAACTACACCAGGCTGTCATCCTAGGAACACCAATAGTAAGCACATCGCTTTCTTCCAAATTTAACATATCGGACCTTAACTAAACAAAAACTTCCTTACGAGTTAAAGCTCGTATTCCATATGATCCCATATTCTATATATCTAATGAGTTATATTTATGCACAAGTTGTATCTTTCCTTCTTTTAGGACTTATATATGAATACTAAACAAACAGCTTTTTGACTGCCATTCGCGAAAAAACTGATAACAATACGGATTTGGCAAAAAGGAGAATACATCAATTTTGTGAGTTTTTTATAAAGATGAACGTGTACTCTTTAGTAATTATAAAAATATTTAAGGATTTCATGAGTTATAGAAAAATAGACGTGGCTTTCTCAATCAATAATGAATAAAAATGCAGTTTTTAAGAACTATTTGGAGTTTAAAACTATGTCATAGGAAACTAAATGTAAATGAGTGTCTTTCATTGTAATTACTGAGCTTTCTTATGATTTTTAATCAAAATATATATATCGATATTGTAGAGCCGCTTTTTCAAAGGGACTTTGATTAGAGTCTTTTGTGTAATCTTATCTTCATGATGCAGGTGTTTTCATTTTAAAAGGTAGACGACAGTCATAAATTGTTGGCAAACCAGTGTTTGTATTCATCACTATCTCCATATATGACTTATAATCCTCATTTTTCTGCATATTTAATTTTTCGTATTGAAGCCTTCCGGAATTGTATAAATATAACAGGTTACGTACCTTGACGTCCGCAATTCCTTTAGAACAACTTTATCTGTTGACTAGTTTTGACTAGCACATAGTTTCGAAACTAGTCGACAGATATAGTTGTTCTGAAGGAATTGCAGACGTCAAGATAGGTAAAATGTTATTTAATTTTGCATTATTCCTACTGCAAATGAAAAAGTTTTCTCTCTTAGATAAAATTTTGTGAGCTTAGTACTTTCGAACGTATTAAATCAGACAATTAAAATTTCTTCAGTTAGTTATTTAGTTTGTAGCCCTCACAAACCTACAAATAATCATTTATATCATCAAAACTGCTCACCTTATCCTCAGAAATTATTGAAAATTTTGCACCTGCGTCTACTTCCATCCTTGATGGTTTTCCATCTAAATGAACTGTGATAATGTTTTTCAGGATGAGTGGTAAGTTCGTACAAATCAACTACATTTGTGATATTATTTACATCAAAAAATTTATCTAGAATATCAGTGTGTCTTTGATCAGAGGTGTAGTTAACCTGGTTAGAAATAGCCGATTTTTTCTTTAAGTTTTTATACATACCCTAGCTACATGTCCTTTTGCAGAGCCCAGTTGACATTGCAGCTTCTCTCGGTCAATCATGCATTCATTGGATTCATGAAAGTTATTTCCACATCGAAAACAAAAGTTCTCTATGCCCAAAGAGCTATAAAGATTCCGAGGGTGTTTTGAAGGCTTAAAACTCTGCTTGGCACCACAAGGTCTCACGAGTTGTTGTGCTCCATTTTCTCTGTTTGAGGTTGGTGAGATTGTGTAACTTTATTCACACCACTGCTTGAAGAATTGAAATGACATAATGCAGAGTTTACGTTCTTGTTACCCAATTCTTTACTTTGGATTCGTGAACCTTCAAGGGTTGTAGCATAAGCTAAAGTGTCATCAAATTTCATGAGATTAGTCTGTAATAAAAAGGTCGTGGAATCCAGTCTTCCCGAATTCCACGGATAAATTGAGCTCGGATAAATGTTTCTGATTTGGGTACTCCTCAGTTACATTGGCACTCAACATATAATTCAAAATCTGCTAAATGTCGCCTTAACGCTGCTACATATTCAACAATAGATTGTGTTTCAGTTTGGAAACAGGACAACAAGTAATACTGGGAAACCAAAATATTTTTATTGGGTGTTAGAATTGAAATAAAATGCGATGTAAGTGTCACAGAGTTCAAAGTTTTCAATGGCTTTTCTGGAGCTAAAAATGCGGCCAAGTTGTTAAAATGGTCAGGCCCATTTGAAGTAAGGAGCAGTTATGCCTTCTTAGTTTCATCATTAACATTTTTCATTTCTGCGTAATGTTCAAATCGTTCAAGATAAGAGACAAACTGTTCTATGTTAGAATCGTTATGTTCGAAGGGATTGACATTACCACTGTTAGTAGAGGTATTTGCTGTTATTTGAGGCAGGGACTGAGAAAGTGTTTGTAAAAATATTTGAAATTATGTTTCATCCATCCTTGTGTATTCAAACATAAATTTTACTGATGGATTTGTGATAAAAGTTCTATTTCACTCAATGATGCAACTTTAAAAAAGATGTTACATGATTGTTTTTACTTGTCGCCATACTTAAATCCTAAAATTAATAAATATTACTCATTGAAACTTGAAAAATTAGCCCTATATATATATATTTCAAAAGTCTAAACAAAAACATGACATCATCTGTCAATATTAAAAATAAACAAATAAAAATATGGTTTCAGACAGAACAAGAGAATATGTTAATATATAACAATTGTTGAGTGAGTAAAGTACAACATTATCTCACGAGGGAGACAAAGTGCTTTACTCTCAAAATTAAACATACGTAACATTTTCTCCACCTGCAATGATAAATACCCAATCTTCAAACATATTTTTCACTATCTTGGTTATTAAAAACAATACCTATTTTGTTTTGATCTGTAACTAGCGCCTACATCCGAGTACCTGCACCCATGTATGCACCAACGATCAGCTCATTGATGCAACATTCTAGCACGCTTAATTCGTAGACGTTCTTACAGCTGATTGTTGGGAATTTTTATTCTTATTTGTTTATTTCTGCCACCAAATCAGCTGTTAGCGTCTGCATTCGGTGAGTTGCAACATATTTTCATGTGTGCGTGGGAATTTGAAGGCACTTTAAATTTGAATTATTTATTTCAATGTTATTCTAATGGGTTTACTTTGTCTCCCGGCGGGAGACAAATTATTCACTTTACTCCCGCTGGGAGACAAATTATTACTTTACTCACGCTTTACAAGGAAAAAAGCGTCTAAAAAGCAGGTGGGGGGAAAACTATATTTTATTGTAAGTAATTTAAGTAACATTGTAAGAAACGGACATTAAAAGCGATTATCTCCATTGTAGGGGTAGGGTTTGTTGTTGTACAAATCGTCAATGGTCGGTCTAGGACGTTCTTCACCGTTTTGGCCGGAGGACCCCCCGCTGCCGGAGCCGGGGCTCTGAATCGGCCACTGGTACCCCTCGTCCGTCTGTCCCTGGCCAGGATATCCTTGGTTGCTGTTCGATGGTTTTGTATCCTGCCCCCCTCCGCCGTTGATTGGATTGTTTCCATTAATTCCTCCAGAGTTCTGCCCTACTGAATGTTGTCCTCCAGAATTCTGCCCAGGATATTGCCCTCCAGAATTCTGCCCAGGATATTGCCCCCCGGAATTCTGCCCTACTGAATGTTGTCCTCCAGAATTCTGCCCAGGATATTGCCCCCCGGAGTTCTGCCCAGTATATTGCCCCCCGGAGTTCTGCCCAGAATATTGCCCCCCGGAGTTCTGCCCAGGATATTGCCCCCCGGAGGTCTGCCCTACTGAATGTTGTCCTCCAGTATTCTGCCCAGGATATTGCCCCCCGGAGTTCTGCCCAGTATATTGCCCCCCGGAGTTCTGCCCAGGATTTTTCCCCCCGGAGTTCTGCCCAGTATATTGCCCGCCGGAGTTTTGTCCTCCAGGTGCCACATCACACTTCACATTTGATGGCCAATCACACACGTTGATGTTGGGATTAAACCATGTTCCAGGACCACAAGAGAACTTAACCCAGTTGCCATGGTCGCACTTGAAGAAGTGGTCACAGGACGCAGGGTCCCTGGTGAAGGCTCCGTCCCTGCATCGCGCCGCCTCTGCAACAAACTGCTCGAGTGATAAGATTAAGATTTTGTATAAAGCACCTCCAAAGGAATGTTATATCCAATCATCATTTGCTCCGTCATCCCTTGAGGAGATGTATCCATAAATGAACTAGAAATAAAGTACTTTTTAGGTACAAATTTATAAAATAGTAGCATTGTGGTATTTAAATAGTATGATCTGTATAATGTATTGTAAATTAATTCCAGAGATTATACAGCTATTTTTTATCATCGTTACAAAGTTATCACGTTGAAACTGTCTTCAATTGTATAAAATAATCTAAACTACTGTTGTAGCTACAGTGAGTTTAGCTGGTTAGTGGTACTCATGGCTTTGTTTAAAAAAAAAGCTGTGTGTGCTACAATCTGCTGATTACTTGACATTTTGTATTCTTATGTGATAGCTTATGGAGAAATGTCAGTCTTTAAGTTTTTATAGGGGTAATTTATAATTTTCTAGTTCTCTTAGGCTGGGCATGAATTTATGTTCTTCCCAGTAAATGGCAACAAACACCCTAGCATGCGTAATACGTGTTATTGATGTATTACAAACAATTTCAATTGTAGCTATCCAATACATTATCTTGACTTAAAATTGCGGATTTTTATTTCAGTATTGTCACGGAGAACTTTCTTTTGTTGCGACATATGCTATAGCATGACCATGGGTCTCTTGGTTTTTCTTTTTCTCTCGTAAAGAGCACCCAAATAAAAATAAGATTGTCTATGATTCCTAAGCTATTTACACATAGCGTCTTTTTAATTAAAATTTTGCGCACTTTCGAATTTTGAAACAAATTGACTTTAATAAAATCCAATAACCTTTTTATTAAACCAAATTAAGTTTATTTGCAAACTAATTGTAATTCATACCAAAAGACCCCGATTTTATTTAAAATACAATTTTTTAACGTTTTATTTTAAGAAGTCAGAAGCTGATGGTAAATTGTAGGGGTATTTTACGCTCCATTTCAAGTAAAATACTACTACCTTACGTAATTTCCCTTTAATCGTGATACTTACAAGTAAGTGTAGCCTTAAAACTTGATTTTAAGATCAATGTACACTACATCATCAAGTACGTGAATTAATCGTTGAACTTTATAATACACTTATAATTTTAATCGATGACAAATGATCGGCTCAAAAATCAGCATACTGAGTAGGTTTATAAGTGGTTCTTTTGAAATACACTTATTTGAAGACATTTATAGTTTTTATCATTTCAAATTGGTTATACTTATTCTGAAAAAATAGGCGTTCAAACATTAAGGATATTTCCATCTATGTCTTGAAAATCTAGTTCTATCATAAACTTATTTTCTCATAGAACTCCATATTAAAAATTGGTTGTTGGAAATTAGCTGGCCACAAACAGTGATTATAAAATAAATATCACAGTTCGTTCAGCTATTTGTTCATTTTACAGGAACTACGAAACCGGTTGAAATACTCACCGAGATGGAATAGGCGAGAAGCAAGAATATTAGTTCCATTTGCATGGTTAGAGTGACAGTTCAAGTGTGACTGTCTTGTCAACTCTTGTTCGTCACATCTTGACGGTTCACATAGCTTCACCAGTGTTTGTGTACTGTCATCGATACAGACACAGCTGATGTCGGTAGAAAATCTGGGACTGAAAATAATCTGAAGTCTCGTACAATAGCTTGTAACAACTTTGAGGTCTTCGGAGTATTTGATTTTTTTTTTCGAAAAATAAAATAGTTTTTATTTGATGGATGAGACAAATATTTTATATTCTCATATTTACTATTCCTCGGTTTTATTGTTTTCTAAGAAATGTGTCCGTTGAATAAAAACTGAAGATTGAGTGTAGGGTTTCGGTCCAAAGCTTTTCAGGTAGAAAGGGGCGTCATTACGAAAAATCCGCCGGCTAGGCGGATTGTCCAAGCTTCTGGGGCCAAGAGAGAGAGAAAGAGGTTGAGAGAAGGGGTTGCGTCAGCCTGATGGGGTTTCAAATTTCCAGGAACAGGCGAGGGGGCGAGATGAGCCTAGCGGTCTTCCTGTCCACAATAATGACCTGAGGTCTTAACTTTTCAACCATATCCTAATGCTGGCTCCCTTATATCCTGTTTTGGTGAAATAATTCCCATTAGAGCAATAACCATATTAAATTATCACGGTGGACATCAAGGAACGAATTAAGAATGCACATTATACGTTGGGACAATAACCCTTTTTAATATATTCTTTTTTAATATATTTTCCTTGCCTGCACAAGGACAACTTAGGTGATTTACAGAATACATTAATTAAATACTACATTTTCAAGACGTATTTATCAAATTAATTACACTTAGAAGGTAGCTAAAAAAACGTAAAATGTAAGGAAAAAATTGAATTGAACTTGTTCCTGTTAACAAAAGCACAAATAGGCACATTGAAAACTTCAAATCTTTTCTTATTTCACCATCTTTTTTGTCCGTCACTAAAAGTTAAGTTAATATCACAAGGAGTACTGTATATACTGTATTTATATAAGTAACTATAAAATGAAATTTTAATAATAATCAACGAACACCATGATTCTTGGGTTTATATAGTAATCAGACCAGTGCCATATGATATTTACTTATAGTTTGCAATCACAAGCTATTATTTTAGAGTGAAATGTATAATTTCACTCTATGATGAAAAACTTTATATAGATGTTTTTCCAATGTAAAGTGACATGAAAAATGAACAGATAACGGACTACCAATTCTTATGTATGCTCCAAATTGTGTACATTTTAATGCTATGTTGTAACTGTCATTTGCTGTAAAATGGCATTGTAAAAATAAATACATAAATAATTTTTAGCGAATTGCCTCTGTACGGAGGCCCAAGACCGTGACAACTTTTTTGTTAGGGCTCCCAGAAGCAAAACAACACCATTCGTTTGAATTTTTAGACATAATATATATCAATACTTGTCTGTTAGTAAGATAGCGGCCGTAAAAATGGTCCGATCTTTATGAACTTTGGTTCAGACATGTAAAGTGATTATCACTTGGACGAGGTCCAGCCCGCTTCCGCAAACCAGCCCGATCGGACCACCGGAAGGAGGGTAAAGGGGGATAAACCCCCCTAAAAATGGGGTTTTTGGGGTTTTTATAGAAAAATAAAAATATTTGAAATTTGGTTAGCACCATTGAATTCAGCTTAAGAAACAAACAGTTTGGTACTTTGAATCATTGCTCTATGTCCATAGGTTACCGAGATATTAAAAGTGGTAAACCCAGTACCTTGTCCCAATGTTAACTTGAGGGAAATAAGTAAAATTTTATATCTAGCTTATTCCACAGCATATCGTAATAAAACTTGGTTTGTGGCTTCATAGAATTACATTTTATTCATGATAAATACAGGGATTCCAACTGAAGTCTTCTAAAACGGAATACAAAAGTTGCTTTTGAGCAAAGACAGGATTTAAGCAAAGTGACAAGCAATCTTCAATAACGATGATATTTAGGTAGTAATGTAGTCTACTCTGAGCGAGTGGACAAGTGATGGCATCTCGGGCCATTACGAAGACAGCTGGAAGCCGGCTGCAAGTGCCCTCCGCCGCCCCATCATCACTTCCTGGAAGAATCGTGTCACCCCACGGCTTACTTCTCTCTCTTCCCCTCCCCTATAGCAAGTAGATTGGGCAAAGTGCCTATCCAAGAGGTAGCTCACTATGGGTCTCTTCACCGCCCGGAAGATCTCTGGACAATTCTCCGGTTCCCCTGAAGAGTTATTCATACTGATAGTTCTTCAAAATTGAGTTTGTAACTGTTGAATTCCCGTTGCAGCAGACCTGCACACTCAGCGAATTTTAAATTAAAAACAACATACAGTATTTCAATCCAACACAGCGAGATTTGACATAATTTGGTAAGCTCCATAAGAATAACATGGGGAATGAGTATGCAGGTTTTCTGCTACAGGTGGATGGTTTTAATTCAATATTTAGTAGATCTGAACTAGAAGAAGCTATTTACCTTGTTTTATCAAGATATGTTGAGAAATAACCGAGAAATAGAATTTTACTTATTCCCCATAATGTTAACATTGGGACAATGTACTATGTGTACCACTTTCAATATCTCGGTAACCAACAGGCATAGAGCAGTGATTCAGGATACTATTGTTTGGTTTTTTGAGTTGAATTCAATGGTGCCAAAAAAAATTAGGTAAATTCAATTTTTCTTTGTCAAAAACTCAAAAACCCAATTTTTGGGGGTTTATCCCCCTTTACCCCCCCCCTTCCGGTGGTCCAATCGGGCTGGTTCATGAACTCGTCCAAGTGATTACAACTTAACACGTCTGTACCAATTTCCTTTAAGACTGGACCATTTTTCGTCCGCTATCGTGATAACACACACACACACACACACACACACACACACACACACACACACACACACACACACACACACACACACACACACAATAGCTTCTTCCCTTTAGGGGAAATTTGCTAAAACACGACACTATATCATAGTACTTTTAAATCCCAATATTTTCGTTGATATTTCTTAACTGTAATGTAAGACTAAATAAGTAAGTGATAAATAACTTAAACATGTGAATAATTCATTGGTGGAGAAAGAGGTTACAACAATCTAAATGATTTTCACTGGGCCGTAGTTTTCATGACTTCATGTCTATTGTTACGAGGTTAATGATGCATGTTTATCTCAAGAATCGTCAAAGGTGAAGAAAAAATCTATTATTACATTATTATTACAGCTTGTTATGTGTTTCAAGTAGTGATTATCATACGAAGTGATTTATGTGCAAACATTATGTCTCAACGTTGAGAAAAAATCGTCATAGCATAATTAGTTTTAGTGCCCCTTCTTACTGCTGCACACTTAAAAAAATCCATTGTGACTTCCCATCCTTGTGGCCCAGCTAATCAAGTTTTGTGTCAGCCAGGATTTGAAGTAGGCGCAGTTTGAATCACCGACACATAGTGCTGGTATAAATGATTTATTTCAGCCATTTATGTAGGTTTTTACAACTTAAATTATGTAGTAGTAAACAAGAGTTGTTTAGCTCCCTGAATACCGAATTGTCTAAAACACTCCTGTAAAGGTGACCATTCAAGTACGTCCTTTGCACGCCGTGCATTGCTCGTCATGGAATTCTACAACATTGGTTTTATGCGCGGTGCCGTACGTTTGTGGGCTTCGGCGTGCGCGGCACGTCTCATAAGACCAAAGTTGAGACGTTGCATGGCGTGCAATGCACGGTGTGCGGGGCACGTACGTGAATGGTCACCTTTTAACAACATTATTACTATTTGAAAGCAGTACACCCTCTTGGAGAAAGCTGCAACTTCGCCCTCTTTTAAATCCTGGCTGACACAAAAGTCGGTTCACATTTTACTATGGCGATGAAAAGTTTTCTTCTGTATCCAAAGTCAATGATAAAACATTCGAATTAAGGCCGTTCATAAAATTAGTAGTAAGCTGAACTGACTGCTAAAACATTATTACAACATGAAACCACTATTACGAAGTATTTTTGAAAACAATACATTTTTAATATATAAGTACATTATCTTAAACTTTAGCACTAAGTTTGGACTTTCATTAAAATATAAATGCCATCTATTACACAAGCTAACTTAAATATACAACTTTGGCAGTCTTGATAAAAACAATTAAATATTTGATAAAATTTATAATATGATGCTATTTTGTCGAAGGCAACGCAGAGTTCAGAATGTTGAAGGCTATAGGCGCTCCGATAAGTGTTCATCACAAGTTTCCGGGTAAACTGTAAGCGCGGGTGGAAATTATGCATTCAGAAGGAATTAGAATTCATGTAAGTTATCGCAGCAGTTTTGGACTAAAGTCTGCGTAGAACGACGTGCCCCTGGCCGCCCGTAAGCCTAATGCTGAAACACATTAGTCTTAGAGGCAGACTGGGCCACGTTAATTGACTCGGACTATACAAGGTGGTTTTTAATTTGCTACTTAATTTATTGAAAAATTAAAATACGTAGTGTTTTGATTGCTGTAAACGTATATTAAGGCAGGGGAAGTAAATTTCACATGAAAGTTTCATCCCCCACAACCCCCTTCTCACCCCAACCACTAACTTAAAAATTTCAAATGGCAACATACCCTTTGTGACGCTTAGCATTAAAAATCAAAACAAAAATGTTGGTGATGTTCGTTCGGTTGGCCAAACGATTAGTGGTTTTGCAAAACCGGAACATGTCAACATAAATGCGATATTTTTGGGAGTGAACTGCTGTTAAAAAAGTAATCAGTATACTTTCTGTATAATCGTTGTTAGTTTATTATTAGGTTTCAAAACATGGGTTTTTGTAAAAGAAAAGTCATTTTATAGGCCTTAGCAGTTATTTTCAAGATGGATACGGTTCACGAATAAACAGTGAAACTATGTGTCCTCGAAGGTCACTATTTGATCCTTTGGTCTTTGATGGTCAAATTGAATTTCACCGACTGTTCAAAGATACTAATACAACCCCAGAGGAATACGTACTGTATTGCCCAACAAAATGACCCACCTAGAATTTAATATTTGAGATACATAAATAAACCTTTCAGCTCAGTGGTATAAAAATTGTTTTCGACATTTTATGTCTAAGTGAAAAAATCCTTAAACGCGTTAAAAAAATCCTTAAACGCGTTTAAGGTCATAGCGCAACGTGTGTCAGGCAGAAACCAATTTTTATGATGTGGCTCAATTATGTTTCTGTAACGCTAAAAGTCTGACATTTTTGGTTGTTAGCTCTTGTTTTCGCATTTTGTAGATGATTTTTACTAAAGGAATTATCTAGATGTGCCTTTTGTGGGTTTCATTCAGTATAGTAAAAGATTTAGTAGTACATTCTCGAAGATTAGTTTTGGCTAATTTGAATAGCAATGGACTTCAATAAAAAAAAGATGTATTTGGACCTTAAAATATTAAAAATTAAAAGTGATTTTTAAAACAACGGTCAAAATAAAGCTTTTTGAAGCAAAATACAAATAAGTGGTTTACTTTGTACTGTTTTAAAATGTGTGAAATATCATAAATATACGAGTAAGAGTGACAAGTCTTATCAATGGATTGCCAAGGAATTTTAGTATTGAGCTACACATTTCCATGATGATTCCTAACATCACCTTCACACAATATAGTTTTTATGGAAGAAATTTGCAGATACTTGTCATTCAGTAGATTTAAAGATCTATCAAACTCTATTATTTAACTGTGCATTTGCGTGTATTTCATATTAAATAACGTGCACACGTAATAGCTTAGCTATCAATCAATTCTATGGATTTCATTGTCTGAAGAGCTTGAGTATAGATTCCATGTTCGATAACGTTAGCGGTGATGCGAGTAAATTCAAAGAATTTAATATAATTTGAAATCGAATATAAATAAAGACAAAAAGAGCAAAATACATCAGCAATTGTCACTGCTACAGTCACGCTCCAGTCATTTACAGAGTCATAAAAAGATAATAAAGTCTACCTTGAAGTGATAAGAGTGCTCGACATGTTAAGGAGTATATTTAACATTCTTAAGCTGTACTGTAGAGCATATTTCACTAATCTACTTATGTTAATTCTTTGTGAAATTAATTAACATGTTTTCTGTGCCTTATTCTTGGCTGGATACTTACACTTTACCAATAAGTGCGGGGTAAATTTACCGTGCACTGGGAAACGAAAATAACCGAAGTAAACAATAAACAAAATCCCGGTTGCAGTAGACCTGCATACTCAGCGAATTTTAAATGCAAAAGTACATAGTTCAAGCCAACATAGCGAGATTTGACATGTTTTTGTAAGCTCCATAAGAATAACATGGGAATGAGTATGCTGGTTTGCTGCCACTAAAATGGGAATATCGGAGATTTTAGATAAATATACATTATATCTCATCTAGATGAAGTCAAAAACCAAGTTTTATTAAGATATGTTGAAAAATAAGCAAGATATAGAATTTTACTTATTTCCCATAAGGTTAACGAGGCCTATAGGATCCATGAGCTGTGATTTAGGATTAGGTCTTTGTTGTATTCTTCGTTTTATAATTAGTCTATATGTATTATATGCCTATTTTATGTACCTGTATTATACACCATGTTATTATTTGATGTAACTTTATCATGTATCTCTACCATGTGTCATTTTATGTATCTGTTTTATACATCATGTACCTCCTACTATAAGCTACTGACGGAGTCCATGTATTTTTATAATATCTATGACGAATAAAATGTATTGTCTATCCATTGTCTATTAACATCGGGACAATGTATTTTATTTACCACTTTCAATATCTCGGTGACCAATGGACATAGAGAAATGAAAAGAGTGAAAAAATGAAATTATTTAAGAGACGAAGTAAGGACTTGCAAGTCCTCTCTACCACTTAACCTCTAACAGAAAATAATAAACGATATAAATAACTATAGTAATTGCATTTGGAGAAAATATACTAAATGATCAATGCAGTATACAGTAATAATTAAGATATTATTAATGACAATTACAACAAAATAATATAGACTAAGAATCATTTGAGGCATTTTTTACCACTGGCATTAACTTGGTCAGTCCAGTTCAAGTGTGTGTTCATAATAAGTCCAAAATTCTTCACTTTGTCGCAGTATTCAAGGTCATTTCCCTCAAATTTTAGTTTAGGTGCAGTGAATAAGTTTATTTTGTTGACCATATTATCGAGCACTAATATTATCTTAACATTTTGCAGTTATTATTAAGAAACTAAAAGTAAAAAATACAAAGTACAAAAGAAAACTTCATTTTATATTTTAACCAAAAACAATCGATGAAAAACAACAAAGAAAATCTGACTTTATGAACATATGATTTTACAAGCATGTGGTATAACATAGACCACAGCACATCCTCCTCTCACAAATCAAGTTTCTGTGGAGGTTTGATGTATGTGACTGGGCGCTTCCCTTTTTACTAGGACTTACATAATGTGGTCTAGGAGAAGTTTCATCTGGTAGTGTAGACCGGAATGGATACAGCTTCCTTCGTCTGTAGGGGGACGAGGGCCGACCGTACCGAGCCATCTGCATTCTCAACTCCCTCCCGTCCAGCAGTCGACCATCCATGACGTTGGGTGATTCCTCAGCATCACGCTTGTCGTAGAACCAAACAAAGGCAAAACCTCTGCTTTCCCACGTGAATCTGTTTCTTGGAATGTATTTGCTTTCATACTGTGAAATGAATGCTATTATAGTTCTTTGCCTTTTAGTCTAGTGAATTTACGTAAAATTATGATTGTTAATTGTTATCTTAATTTTGATAATTAAGTGCAAGCCAAAACATTTTCCCTGAAAAATATAGACCGAAACATCCTGAGTCAAAGCCCAAAGTTTTCTACTTCGGGCCAGGTGAGCTGTCCCCGCCTTCTTGGAAAATGGTGGCCTTATTTAATTTATATATTTTGGCTTAAAATCCACATAAGATGTTCGATTTTGATTAAATGTGGTAGGGATGTGTATTTTTGTGTCCTCACGGCGATTTCAAAGGCAAAAACACTTAGTTGACCTTTGTTATTGTTTTAATCATATTTTATGTAAAAAGGAAGTTTTTTTAGGTTTTCATATGGACAGCAAGGTTTAACCGTAAAATCATTTATTTTACAGTACATAAAATTAGAACAATTTGGTATATTCAACCTTTATTGTACACCTAATAAAATTTGAGTTTTACGAAAATATAAAATTTATTTATTTTCCATAAAGTTAACATAGAAAAAATGAATACGCAGGTTTGCTGCCTCAAGAATATATAAATTTGTAGATATACGCTATAATCAAGTAGATCTTAACTATTTGAAGTCACATACCAAATTTTATTGAGATATGTTCAGAAATAAGTGAGATATACAACTTTATTTATTTCCCATAAGGTTAACATCGCTGGGACAACGTACTGTGTTTACCACTCTCAGTATCTCGGTAGCCATTGGACATAGAGCAATGATTCAAAATACTAAATTATTTGTTTTTTCGAGCTCAATTCAACTGCGTAAACCAAAATTAGAATATTTTAATTTTTCTACATGAAAAATTCAATAAACCCCATTTTTTAGGTTTACCCCCCTCACCCCCCTTTCCGATGGTCCGATCAGGCTGCTTTTCAATCATGTGTGAATAATTAGTACTTTACAGGTCTCTGCCAAATTTTGTTAAGATCGGACAATTTTTGCGAGGGTTATCGAGGAAACAAATACATAAGTATATTTATTTATATACATCTATTTTGATACATATATATATACATAACGTATAGGTTTTTTTGGCTTCTGAGGAGCTCAAAACTAAAAGTTATCATGGTCTTTGGCTTTGGGATTATCATGAGACCTACAGTAATAGCTCTTTCCCTAAAAGAGAAATTCGCCAAAACCCGTTATTTAACTTACCATAAATCAATTACTATTCAAAGTATCTTAATCAGAAGCTCAATAAATGTAGAATTTTGTCCTCTACAATTCTTGTATTTAAACCTTTTATGTAGAATAAACGGTTTTTTTACTTATGTACAAAAGAATATAAAATAGTCGAAAACTCTGATATTTTTGTGGTCCCAGGTCGAAGGCACACTAGGAAAAATGGGACAAATTTCAAATTCATATACTTGGATGTAAAACGGAAAGATTAAGACGATTTCCAGCTTTCCGGGAATTTTTTCCAGGCATGACAAATTGTTGATCTAATTTTTCTGGCCTAGGAGGGGTTTTCAAAAGATGAAAAGAAATATAATATTTCCCTTTCACATGATTTTAACTTTAGATAATATATTATTATAGTGTTACCATCCACTTGTTAGCCGTAAAGGCTCGATATGAAATTGCAATAGAGACACAAAAGTTACGAGCGTCGAGCTCGGCAGGTATTGCACGGCAGGACAATAGCATGTGCTGTTGTACTGTAAACACAAAGTCAGTGTTTGCCAAGGTCGAATGGTTATGTACATTAACAATGTTAGCAATGATCAGTGTTGAAATGTTCATCCGCTATCATTTAAACGGAACGTATCGCCTAAATTACAAAGAGTAAATGATTCCTGCTGTTATTAGTTTTAATTCTGTAATCGAGGAGGTTCTATCGTTATACTGGAGACAGCACTCTATAGTAAAACAGCGTGCCGGCTGTTTAGAACGAAAAATCACAAAAATGGTACATTAGTCAGTACCAACCTTCGAAAAAACCTTAATTTCACCGAATTCCCAAAATGAACGAGTCAATTGAGTGATTCAGTCGAATCACAATTCAGTTTTGAGCTTGGTTCATTCCGGAAGCGGAAATCAATAATATTTCATATAACGAATTAAGCGCTCATAATAAACTACTAACGATTACTTATTAGCTGATAAATATTTGAAAATAACTTTACCTAATTTATTTTTGGGTTTAAATTTATGGCGAGATAAAGTAAAATGTTTAGAAGTAATTTATATAATCAGTCACTATGCAAATTATGAGAATGATAGTAAAAATTTGGCAGGTAAGCAACATAAATAGCAGGAATTTTATTTCTGTTAGTGATATTGCTCAGCAACAATAACGTTTGTACAATTGGGCTGATGGCAAAATCGAACATAAATTGTAAGTTTGTCATTTACTGGATATTAACACTTATATAAGTCAAAATTCGCTATTCTTTATTCATAGGTTAAAAAATATTTTTTATTTTTTTTTATTATTTATTCTATTAATTTATATTGTTTGTTTGAAATTCATTGTTGGTGATGGTGATTTTATATTTTGATTAGGATTTTTGTGGACATTTGCCATCACTGATTAGTAAAAAACAAGTTTCACGACGTTTCGGGATCTGGAATCTGATCCCGTCTTCAGGTGGAAGAAAACCTAGAACATAACAAGATTAGTAACACATAGCCAGGAAAACCTGGACAAAAACACAGCTAAACAGAGAACTGTAAAAGCAGTCACGAAAACACTAAGCTGAAAAGAGAAACAATAACACAAAATAACACAGGAATCACAAGTATCAAGAATCACCAGACAGGAGAGAGCACGTCCACACCCAATCAGAGCTGAGCTGAGACTCTCAGCTCTCAACTCTCAGAACATGTTTCTCTTTTCAGCTTAGTGTTTTCGTGACTGCTTTTACAGTTCTCTGTTTTAGCTGTGTTTTTGTCCAGGTTTTTCTGGCTATGTGTTACTAATCTTGTTATGTTCTAGGTTTTCTTCCACCTGAAGACGGGATCAGATTCCAGATCCCGAAACGTCGTGAAACTTGTTTTTTACTAATCAGTGATGGCAAATGTCCGCAAAAATCCTAATCAAAATAAAAATTTATATTGCATAGAATCGTGTTTGGCCTTAACTGTTTCAAAGGCAAAGGAAACGTTCAATCATAATTAACAGACCAACGTGACTCAACTCTCGAAAATTATTACATCGGTTTTTAAATCAGTTGAATAAACTCAAAGTACGGAACATCAGTTGGTACCAACTGCGGCACACTTTCCAACGCAGTTTGTAAAGGCAGTACTATCTCCAATATAACAATATAACCTCCTTGTTTGTAACTGTCAATTTACGCATAACATGGCATCGATACTTTTCATAACTAACGATTCAAGTTTTTACATGTTAAAAAAATCGAAATGACAACTTACTTGTATATCTTTATTAATTCTACATCTTTAGTTAAACCAAGCATCAACAAATATACAAACTTTGACGAATTTATAAACTAAATTCATAACCAGCTATATATTCAAACTATTTAGCTACATTAATTCGTGAAGTTGCTTTGGAAGAATAAAAAAATAGCAGCCCACTATTTTGTTAATATAATATATGAAGCTTCATGAAAAAGCTCCTCCGGCATACATATCCGGTTTTTCAAGACAGTGTCGAGTAAAAACTGACTTAATAGTAAACTTTTACTAAAATACGTTCCATGACTAATAAATCAATCGATAATTAAGGGATGAATGAAAATAATCGAGCAAGAAAGGTTAAATTCAGTAAAACAATAACCTGTTTTATCAAAAGTTAAAAGAATTAATTAACGAAAAAGTGTTTATTAATCTTGCCAAGAATAATCCACTACTCGACCAGATCGTAGATATACCTCGAGGGAAATCATGGAAATAATCTCATTTCCTTTTCAAGGGAAATTGAATAGTTTACTTAGGATAATTATAACTGATCTCTAATAATTTTTTAAAACTACCGTTCCATCTGTTTGAATCGAAAAATGTATGTTTTTATTATTAAAAAAATTCTACATCTTGCTCAATTCTTGTCATATTTTTGCAATAACTTACACGACCATCACTATAATTTACTCGCAGTGATTTAGTCGGCAGCTTCATCATCGATGTCTTACAGGATCCCCAGCAGTCCGAATGAGTTGAATGATTTCTTTATAGAATCAGTGAATGATATTGTCACTAGTCTGGGTGATGAAGATACAATCTGCTTGTGGCTAACCAAGCAGTCTGCCCCCCTCTCTTGTCATGACAGCCAACTTCGGCAGCTGAGGTCAAACGTCGTGGCTGAATTCAAGAGCTCCAACAGCCCGGATTTCTATGGAATGTCAGCTCCCTGGTTAAAGAGGGGCATTGACCTGCTATCTCAGCCTTTAGCTGCTGTAATCAATGACTCTCTCAGAAAGGGAGTTTTTCCCCACTTCCTTAGGAATTCAAGTTTGGTTCAAACTTCAAAGATGTTGGTTCTTGTTCTTAAGATAGCCAGAACTTTGCCCATCTTTAAGAAGGGAGATTGTGGTAGACTCGTTATCTATAGGCCTGTCTACATTGTCCCAATTATAGGGAAGGTTACTGAATCCATAATGTTGACCCAACTCTGTCAACACCTGGAGCAGAACAACTTATCTCGGACGGGCAAAATGCTTCAGAAAGGACCGGTCTACTACAGGTGCTGAGAAGGCTTTATCGGATCGAGTTGGCGCGGCTTGTGAGGCAGGAGACGAGGCTCACCATGTGCGACCTTACCCGCGCTTTTGACTGTGTCGACCACCAACCTCTGAACAGTAAGCTGCAGAGGCTTGGGATAAGCGAGGTTGCGCTGAACACCGTGAACTCTTATTTGTCGGAGAGGCAACAGGTGGTATCCGTTGAGGGAGTAGTTTCCAGGCCTAAAAATTAAAAATATGGAGTCCTCCAGGGTTCGGTAGTAGGTCCACTGCTGTTCCGAAAAGGGAATGTGATTGTTTTCGCAGGCGATACTACCCTGGTGTCACATGGACCCCGGTGAGAGCCTTCAATATCTTTGGCTGACCAACACCTTCAGTAGGAATCTCGATGGTTCGAGAGGAATGGATTTCAACTCAACCAAGACAAGACGCAATCGTTGGTGTGCAGCCTATCAAGAGATGTTCCCCAGTGTGAACCCATAAAACTTCTCGGTTTTGTACTTGATCAGAAACTGGCCTGGGAAGATCATATTAGCCTAGTCAGCAGGAGACTAGCACTGGTTTGCTCAACTCCAAACTACTCAAACTCCACCATCTCATCACTGAGCAGTACCTGCTGACTTTTTACGACGCCATTTTCATTGCCACGTTAGTTACGGCCTGTTACTGTGGGGCCATGCAAACGGAACTGATGAAATCTTGAGTCTGCAGAAAAGAGCTGTCAGGTTGATCACTTTTAGTGACCCCCTGGCTCACTGCAAACCGATCTTGCTAGGTTGGGGATATATAAGCTGCATAGTAGTTTCATCTTGCTTTGTACGGTGCACATACTTGATAACACGGAGCTCTACACAGAGAGAGGTACCATACAATATGACCGTCAGACCAGACAGCGTGGCCTGTTGGACGTGCCTAGGGTCAAACTTTCAAGATCGCAAAGGAGCTATTCCACTGTAGCCATTAAGATCTTTAACAAGTTGCCCAACTTATTAAAGTCCCTCGAAAAGTCTGGTCTATTTAAGAGACTGATCCCCTACCTGAAGCAAAAGGCTTATTACTCCCTAGAGGAGTTTTTTGAGGATTCTCTCCATGAATTAGCTTAACCTATCCACAACCAAAGTATCTGTACAGTTTGTTTTGTTTGTTTGTTGGGTTTTTTGCGATGTATATATAGTGTTTTTGAAATTGTGACGTCATCAATCCCTTCTTAGGGTAAAAGATGAAAACACGGTAATAAGGTAATAATTTTATTATTCAAATCTGGCATTCCTCACGAGGAAAAAATCTAAAATGTATGTTAACCCCATATCACAAAAATACAGAACTCATTATTAAGATTTTTTAATTAAGTTATATCATGGAAGAACCTTTTCCTAAGATCAGCCTTATCGCTATTCGGGGTCTAACTTTACGTCATTTAAAATGTTACAGTTAG
This sequence comes from Flexamia atlantica, assembly GCA_035578135.1. Classification (NCBI taxonomy): domain Eukaryota; kingdom Metazoa; phylum Arthropoda; class Insecta; order Hemiptera; family Cicadellidae; genus Flexamia; species Flexamia atlantica. Next base: position 6,124,716 of record JAQJVK010000023.1, on the reverse strand, counting down.
TTCAAGTCAATTAGTTATTCTGTTACTAGCAACTGTAATGATATTTCTAAATTAGACGTTACAAATTGTTTCGATATTTAATAAAGTTAAGTTGGAGGGAATCTCGAAGTTGAGCGAACGGAATTGGACTCAAACGATAAAAATTAATTTAAAGATTAAAGATTAAAATTCATTTTCATGTAAAGATTAAACGGCACCTAATAGATACATTGGGCCCAGTCTGCTGGAAGTGAGCGTTATAAAGGACAAGTTCTTTGTTTTAGTCGAGAAGTTCTGCTATCAAGTGCCTCTCCGATATCAAAGAGATCTGTTATTGCTGTCTTTGACCTGGATATAACTCCTCGTCTCATAAGGGACTACTAAAATGCAGTAATAACTCAGCAATAGTAATAAACATTATCTGGAAACTGACATATACTTTCTCCCTTAAAGTAATTTAAAACCAGAAAACTTATGTAATGAAATAAAACAAATTAGGAATTAATTATCTCACAAATAAATACCAAAATTTATCAAAACCGGTTTATAATTAACAGAGATATCGGTTTTTAAACATTTTGCTATAAGAATAACATTTAAAAACGTACTGCGTTTACCGCCAAAATAAAATATCAATTATCTCCGCAACCAGTTGACGTAGACCAATAATTAAAAATACTGGATTGTTAGGTTTTTTAAGCCACATTTGATTATTGAAAGTATATTTTAATTAATCAGTACCGAGGACCGAGCTTTGCTCGGATTAAACAAAAACAACCGGCTTATTCAACTGTTTTAGTTAAAAATTTCCATAACTATAACATGAACAGTTATAACACAGTTTGAGCATGGTATCAACGCCTTTACACAGTCGTGCCATCAGCTTTTTCTGTTCTAGTGCCAAAATTAATTAAGATTCGACCATTTTTGTGAGAGTTATCGAGCAAACAAATACATAGGTATATACATTTACATACATGTATATTGATACATATATATTTATATAATTTGAACGTATGGGTTTTTTGGCTTCTGAGGGCCTCAAAACTAAAAGTTATCATGGTCTCGGGCTTAGGTATAACCATGAAACTTCAGTAATAGCTGTTTCCCTAAAAGAGAAATTCGCCAAAACCCTTTATTTAACTTACCATAAATCAATTAGTATATTTATCAGAAAATACTCAATAAATGCAGACTTTTGTCATCTACAGTTCTTGTTTTAAACGTTTGATGTAGAATAAACGGGTTTTTACTCATTTTTAAAAAAATATAAAAAATGGCCCAAAACTCTGATATTTTTGTGGTCTCAGGTCAAAAGCACACTAGGAAAAATGGGACGAGCCTCAAATTCATTTACTTGGATGTAAAACGGAAATATTAAGATGATTTCCAGCTTTCCAAGAATTTTTTACAGGCACGACACAATTTTTATCTAATTTTACTGGCCTATATGATAATTTGAAAAAAAAAACTATTCTATTTGAAAAAATACCCCCGTAGCAGTAGACCTGCATACTCAGCGAATTTGAAATGCAAAAGAACATATTTCAATATAAAATAGCGAGATATGACATGTTTTGATAAGCTCCATAAGAATAACATGGTGAATGATTATGCAGGTTTGCTGCTACAGTTATATTAAAACTGGGTGGTTTTAATTAAATATTTAGTAGATCTGAACTAGATGAAGCCATATACCAAGTTTTATTAAGATATACTGAGAAATAACCGAGATATTGAATTTTACTTGATCTCATAAGGTTAACATAGGGACAACGTACTATGTTTACCACTTTCAATATCTCGGTAACCAATAGACATAGAGCAGTGATTAAAATTACTAAATTATTTGTTTTTTTGAGCTGAATTCAATGGTGCCTACAAAATTTCGGTAAATTTTATTTTTAAATAAAAACTCAAAAAACCCATTTTTAGAGGGGTTTATCCCCCTTTACCCCCTCTTCCGGTAGTCCGATCGGACTGGTTCACGAACTCGTCCGAGTGATAGATTATTGGTGATAGATTATAGATTATTGGATAAAATTGGTACACATTTTACACGTGTGTACCAATTTTCATTAAGATTGGACCATTTTTACGGCCGATATCGTGCTCACAGACACATAGATAGGTAGATAGATAGATAAAAATTCGAACGAATGGTGTTTTTTGCTTCTGGTGGCCCCAAAACAAAAAGTTATCATGGTCTCGGGCATAGGTCTTACCATGAGACCTACGGTAGGGGAAATTCGCTAAAACCATTCTATTTTAATTTCTATAGAATTTAAATCCCTACAACTTCCGAACCTGAATTTTTACAGATACGCGGGTGGTGTCATTTTTTGTCACCTTAACTCATAAAAACCATTTAAATCTTAAGAGCCGTTTTTGAGATATTTGTATTTTCGCAGTTTTTCCATGGGGTTTTATGGGGTAAATACCATTAAAAATCAAAAATTCTAAAAAAAGAAAGATACCAGAGATACCAGGGCTTTATCCGTTCATGCTAAATTTCATGAAATCGAACCACTGTGGTCTTCTCTACCTTTGTTTATATTCACACACACACACACACACACACACACACACACACACACACACACACACACACACACACACACACACACACACACACACACACACACACACACACACACACACACACACACACACTCACACACACACACACACACACACACACACACAAAAATATATCCACACACACGAACAGTCAGACACCACTCCAATTCTATTTTTTTCAGGGAGCACTAAAACAAATATATCCACAAACAACTTAAATTACAAAAAAATTGCAAAAAAAAATCCTTCTCCATTTACTATGTATAGGGGGGAAAAAATAAAAATATATAGTATCATACCATTAATTAGTTGCTGTTGTGACTTAGTTGGTTAAAAGTTTTATATATTGTATCAATCAAAGTTTATAAGAAACGCCCATTCATCGAAAGAGAACAGAAAATTCAATTTTTCTACTTAAAATGAACCATTGTTGTGCTATTTCAATAAGTTAATTTTCATTTTATTGCATTGTAGATTTATTGTAATTTCTTCTACAGTAAATTAATAAATGTAACAAGTGTCTTGTAATAGTATTCCTTTTTAACTTTTGAATTTAGTAAATTTGCAGATGAGATTCAATAGGGTGATTTGAAGTGCTTTTGGTGGTGTTTTAGAATTCACCTCCAAATAGGGATTGTTGATTTTAGGAATGTTATACATCACAAAAAGAAATCCCATTTTAATAAAAAAATCAAGAATTCTACTAATATCAATAAAACAATATGGCAAATAGTAAATAATGAAACAAAAAGTGATAAAGAAAAAAATGTTGCAATATTTCGCTAAAACAAAATGGAACTGTTGTTACTGATCCCAATGCTGTTGCAAATATCTTAAATGACAATTTTGTTGAAATGGTTGATAAGTTTGTAATTCCTAATCTAAAAAATAGTAATGTTTCGCAAACAAATTTCATACAATCCCCTTCTAATCATAAATTTTATTGCCATACAATTGATTACAAAGAATTAAATGATATAATAGATTCAATAAAACCAAAGTGGTCTTCTGGCCATGACCAAATACCTATGAAAATTATTAAATCTGTAAAATTATCGATCATAAGACCACTTCTCCATGTCATAAATACGTCCCTAATCACTGGTGTTTATCCAAAAGAGCTAAAGATATCAAAGGTGATACCAGTATTCAAAAAAGGGGAACAGACTGACCCTCTCAATTACCGACCTTTAGCAATCCAACCATCTTTATCAAAAATTCTAGAAAAGTGCATGCTTTCTCAGTTAATTACTTATTTTGAGTGCAATAAATTGTTGGATGTAGAACAGCATGGATATCGTATAAATAAATCAACTATAACTGCTCTTGTTGATTATATTGAAGCTGTCTTAGAAAATTTAGACAAAGGAAACCATTCTGTTGGGGCATTTTTGGACATGACTAAAGCCTTTGACAGTGTAAACCACACAATGTTACTCAATAAACTAAAATGCTATGGTATAGAGGGGAAGGAGTGGAATTGGATTAAATCTTACTTAGAGGGCCGAATGCAGTATGTCAGTATTCAAAATATGAATAATGGTTACCTTTGTAATATTAGTTCTCAAACCAAATGTATAAATTACTCTGTTCCACAAGGATCTGTTTTAGGACCTTTTTTATTCCTGTGCTATTTGGGGGGGGATACCTACACACATCTTTACAATTACTTAGAAAAAACTAAATTGTGTTTATATGCTGATGACATTAGCCTAACTGTAACAGACAAAGACTTAACTTTAGCTAAACAAAACTGTGAGGATTCAATAGAAATTTTAAAAAATTATTTGGATGATAAAAATATTTTACTTAATTCAAATAAAACTAAAATAATTCAATTTAGTTGCAGAAATTCTGCAACTAAATAACATCAAAATAACTGCTGCAAAATAACATCGATAGACAATATGAAATGGAAACGAATTTCTTAGGACTCATATTGGACAATACTCTTAGCTGGACATCACATGTCAATAAAATTTGTAATAAAATCACTTCTGGTATTTTTGTACTCAAAAGACTAGCTTCAAATTGTTCGAGAGAAATATTGAAATCTGTTTATTTTGCCGCTATACACTCTCATATCGTCTATGGGATTGAAATATATGGTGGAACAAGTTGTTTTAATCTGAATAAAATTTTAGTACTACAGAAAAAAGCAATAAGATGCATACTCAACCTAAAAAAAGAGGAATCCTGTAAAACACACTTTACTGAGTTGGAAATCGTGACTGTTTATAGCCTTTTATATACAGAACAATACTTTTTGTACGTACAAATCAAGCTCATCTAAACCGGCAATGTGATGTTCATAATTACAACACGAGAAACAAAGAACATTTTATTGTAAAAAAGCATAAAAAAGAAAAGTATAAGCAAAGTACATATTATAGTGGGGCAAAATTTATTACCTACCTTCCAGATAGCATCAGGAATGAGAAAAAATTTATAAAATTTAAACAATTACTTAAGGATTATTTAATAGCTCACCCAAATTATTGTGTAAATGATTTTTATAGTATAGCAAAGAAATAAATTATATATGGCAGGATAGGCATAGTTACTTAAGGGGCAATTCTGTATTGTTTTTTTTTTAACTTGGTTGTATTTGAAGAAATAATTCTGTATTGTTTTTTGACTTGGTTGTTACAATTAACTAACTTGCTTTATACAATTAAGTTGGACGCATTCATGTACATTTTCTGTGTATGATTGAATAAAGATATTTTGATTGATTGATTGATTGATTGATTGTGTTTAACTTTTTTTCAAAGGCAATCCCTCTCACGCAACACATTGTTGTAATAGTTGCTAGAACGGTAAGTACTGTTTTACCGGACGAGCAAATTTCCCGCGACGAACATGATGGTTCCCGTGAGTGCCAGAGACGAGTTCTAAGAAAAAGAAACTTATTTTTTAAATCATAACGTATTCATAGCATAAACCATTACGATTATCAATTCTTCAAACCTATCCTGTAATAAACAAACAAATCATTTGCTTCTGTAACCAGTACTGCCACTTCATTTCTCTGAAGTAACCAATACACATGCATTAAAAGGCCAGGTTTCTGCAGCCAGCTGATTGTTTTGATTGTTTACTTAAGCTATTTCTGTTTCCTGGTGCACGAATTTACCGTGCAGTCATCGGCAAAGAGTATCTTTCTGGTCAAGAGTAATGCACAGAAATCAGATGTTTCTGTGTAGTGTGGTGTAATGATATTTGACGAAGAAAGCGACTGCCATAAATCTGACTTTGAAACAAACATTCTGTATAGATTAATGGATACAAATGTTAATAGTTTAATTGGCACTTAATACTCCACCAGTCATATTTAATAATGGCTTCATTTTAAAATTCACTTAGGTACGTGTGGCTAAAATATTGTGATACACTTCTGACGTGAATTTGGGTATCAGCGCCCACCCTTCAACAGCAGCGGTTAACCATATTTAATAATAAAATAAAACTATTGACATGGATTAGGATTAAATACAATGTTTCTGAACGATAATATCGTTCAAAATAGCGAATAATAACTAAAGCCTTTACCATAACTAGTTCGCTTAGTTGAATTTACGTGTAATCAGTGTTGTTATTTGTATTTTTCTATCCCTAGATACAAAATATTGAGCATCATTTAATACAACTATCAAAGATATTATGGAAAAAATACTCAAAGATATAACGATATGAAATACCTTTTGTTGTGTTGAAGTAAAAATTACACTCAACGGTTATGCTAACTTGTTTATTTTATCACTTCAAAAACAGACGTTCCTCACTCTAAAATTTCCTCTGTACATCATTACATGTTCACAAGTATCAACAAGTTGACAAACTCACCTCTTAATTTCCCACAGGATGCCACGGGAGTTGACGAAACATGCCTTATCGTCCACAAAGTCGTCTCCACGGGCTCGCAAAGTTTCGCTCAGCTCACGGTCGATGATAAGAGGCAGGCTCTTGTCAAGTTGATCCCCGTTATCACAAAGACACGTTCACCCTCCAGCGTCAGTTCGCCCTCGCTTCTCCTTTGCTCCGGCTGCGACTGCGACGGTGCTTCATCGTCATGACTCCTCTACTCCTAACCTCTACCACGATTGTAGCCTTTGCTTTGGTAAGAAATATTATTTTTAAAAGTAAATTAGTGGATATGCTTTGGCTCGAGGGTTTTAGCAAATTTTCTGAGAGGAATAAGCTGTTATTGTAGGCTTGTGGTAAGACCTAAGCCCAAGATTATGATAAATTTTTTTGACCATGATAAAATTGGGTTTTTGAGGGTTTTACACAGAAAAATAAAAAATAATGGAATTTTTGTTTGGACCATTGAGTTCAGCTAAGAAATCAATTTTGTGATTTGAATTATTCCTCTGTGTCCATTGATTGAAGCACCTCTGAGCTGAGATATTGAAAGTGGTACACAGTACGCTATTCCAATGTTAACCTTATGGGAAATAAATACAAATCTATATATTGCTTATTTATCAAAATATCTTAATAAATCTTGGCTTGGTTTGTGGCTCCATGTAGATTAGATTTAATGTAAAATAGCCTAAAATGACTGAAATTTACAATTTTTTTTGCGGCAGCAAACCTACACATTTATTCCCCATATTATCCTTATGGGAAATAACAAATAATCTACTACTTCATTATTTCTTATTATATCTTGATAAATCTTCATAAAAATGATTTCTTCTAGTTCAAATCTACTAATTATTAATTTAAATCATCCAATTTTAACATACCTGTGGCAGTAAACCTGCATATCATTCCCCACGCTAGTTTATTCCAGCTTAATAAAACTTGTCGTGTCTCGCCATGTTGGATTTAAATATTTTCTTTTCCATTTGTAAATTTGCTGAGTATGAAGGGCTGCTACAACGGGAGTGTTTTTGTATTATTTTATTGAAAATAATTATTTAAAACTTAGCTCTTTTATCCTTACCTAATTATCATTGAGAACTTCTTGTGGACGCAAACATTCTTCTGCTTATTTACCATTCTTATGAAAGGGTATCGTATCCGAGGCAGTTTCCAAAGAGATAAATGATATATTAAATATTTAATTAATTAGCCTATAGTATGCTTCACCAAATTGGACTTCAAAGTTCCTACGTGATTTTAATTTTCATTGTTTTTAGCTTTCCTAACTTTTGTTTTCGATGAATAAATTTTATTCGAATGATCAGTTGAGAAAACCAAATACTTAGCTTTTAACACTCAGGTATGTAAATGTTTCCAATGATTTTTTCAGCTAAAATTAAATGTATTCAAATAGTAGGCTCAATAGAGATCAAGAAAACATCAACTAAATCCCTCATGACGAAACCCCTGAAAAAATACACGTCTATTGAATCTGGTCTTCTTCTCTTCCTCTTCGGAAATGGTGTCAGCGTTGAACAGCTATGCTGAATGCTACTATATCAAAAATTTACTTAGTTTATCAATATATGTGACCCGCCAAGGGAAAAGGGACCTTAACTTCCATTTGTTCGAAATTGAGTTATTAGTGTATCCTTAATCTTCATTAAACATCAAACAAACTGTGAAAGAATTTTCAAGATATTTTAAAAAATGCCTGAGTTATGAATTTTTGAATTTGAAGTATCAAAAACATCAATTTTAGGAAATCGAGGTCTAAAGGTTTGCAAATTCCTAACTTAAATTTTTCTGTTTCTACTTATATTAATGGTTATATTTTATATATCATTTTGTCAGAAATTTAAAGCTGAATATGAATCCACCATTGAATTTGTGTCAATTATTTGTATTTTTGTCAAATGTTGCTGACATAGATGTGAGTAGTAAAAAACCCACAAAGTTTTAAAGACGAAATGTCTTGTTACATGATAAAAACCTAAGTTAATTTTCATTTTATACTCAAATAAGAATTAATTATAAAAATCTTAACAAAATATAACATTAAATTAGGTTTCTGAGTTTTTCTTTTTAATTTGTTGACCTTCTAGTATAATTTTTTTTTGTTTTGAAACATCACCTGGACCAGGAACTAAGTTGTCGACTAATTCTTTTGAAAGATCCTGTACATTTTCATGATCTGATTCCTGGATCGAGGCTTAGCATGACCTGCATTTATTCCTCACAGAAATCTCGGATTTTCTTGACTTCGAAGCGTTAAAATAGCATCGGGATGTCAAGGTCCCCTTTCTCCAGATTGCAAGGGTTTCAAAAAAAATTAATTTAACCATTTTAAAAGTTAAATTCAGGTTTGAGATGGACCAAATATTGTTTGTACATATATAAACAGTAGGAAACAATAAAAATCTGAAAATGTGTTTTTGACACTATCCTCTAAAACTTCATATCCTGTAAAATTTTGTCTGGGAAGATAAGGTCTCTTTTCCCTTGGTGGGTCACATATAAAGATATCATATTGAGAATATCTACATACTTACTAGATAACTTGAACATTTTCTTAAAAAAAATACCATAATCATGGTAATAAGTTGCATATTATGTAAGGATGCGGCATCGTTTATTCTTGTTAGGGTCTTTTTGAACCTGGTATTTTTTCTTCGGTACAAAATTTGTTTTCTATCTGTAAATATGTGATTTCTTATGGACTTTCATTGATATTACTAAAGATAGTACAATTAAATAGAGTTTGGTTCCAAGTATTAATAGATGTTTAGAAAAATCTTTATATTATATGACAGTTTTAGAACTTCTTGATTCCAGGTTTTTGCATGCTGACAAGTTGATAAAAATTAAAATGTACGTAGAAACTCCTAAAAAATAAATATTTTCTTTTTAGCGAATTTCCCCTAAAGGGAAGAAGCTATTACCGTAGGTCTCATGGTAAGACCTAAGCCCAAGACCATGATAACTTTTCGTTTTGGGGCCACCAGAAGCAAAAAACACCATTCGTTCGAATTTATATATATATATATATATATATATATATATATATATATATGTGTGTGTGTGTGTGTGTGTGTGTGTGTGTGTGTCAGCACGATAGCGGCCGTAAATATGGTCCGATCTTAATGAAATTTGGTACAGACATGTAAAGTGGTAATCCCTCGGACGAGTTCGTAACCCAGCCCGATCGGACCACTGGGAGGGGGGGTAAAGGGGAATAACCCCCCAAAAATGGGTTTTATGAGTTTTTAACATTGAAAAATAAAATTTATCGAACTTTTGTGGGCACCATTGAATTCAGCTCAAAAAAACAAACAATTTAGTATCTTGAATCACCCCTCTATGTCCATTGGTTACCGAGATATTGAAAGTGGTAAACACAGTACGTTGTCCCAATGTTAACCTTATGGGAAATAAGTAAATTTCCATATCTCGGTTATTTCTCAACAAATCTTAATAAAACTTGGTGAATAGCTTATTCTAGTTCAGATATACTAAATATTAAATTACAACCACTCAGTTTTAATATACCTGTAGCAGCAAACCTGCATACTCATTCCCCATGTTATTCTTATGGAGCTTACCAAAACATGTCAAATCTCGCTATGTAGGAATGAAATATGTTGTTTTGCATTTGAAATTCGCTGAGTATGCAGCACAATTGAAAACATCAAACCTGTGGATTCGATAACCGCATGAACAAAGAAAGAAGCGTCAAAAGAAATATCATTAATCATTTATCGCACTATAAATTACTGTTGTTTGTGCCAATATTATTAATTTCCAGCCTGATACTCTTATAAAAAATGTTGATGTCACAAAATATACATTTATGTGATTCTGTAAAAATCGTCAAAATAGTGTGAGCAAGTGAAAAGGAGTTAACAGGATTTTAGCTTATATATAATATTCACGATATGATTAAAACAGTTATCAAATTTTATATTTTACGTGCAGGCTTTTTAAAATTATTTCTCGTTTAGTGGAAAACTAAATATTTTGTGGACATGTGACGCAAATATATATTCCTTAACCTCAATAATAATAGTGTTTCTTTTTCAGTTGCCGACTGCGCAGGCACTGAAGTGCAAGGAGCAATACTGGCTGTTCGCACACGACCGCAACTGCTCCTTGTACGTCTACTGCGATAGTGAGAGGACTCCTCATCTGTTCTCCTGCCCCCCTCCCCTCCACTTCGACGAGGTAAAGAAGGTTTGCGATTGGCCAGAGAGAGTCAACTGCACCCGTGAAGATTCAAACTTGAAAACGTCCTTTCAAAATGCCAGAAAAACATCATCAGGGAGGCGAGATGATGTCAAGGTCACATCGTACAAGTTGAAAAACGGGCGAGCGAACAGCACATTGGCTCAAAAAGTTGCAGCGATCAAACAGAAAGAGGAGATAAAAACTAGTAAAGGAGCGGCAATGTTGAATAAACCTAAGCCCAAAGAAGATCTCAAAACTGAACAAGGAATGGAAATTAAGAATTTAAGTGTTAACTCAAAAACTACTGGTGAAGGTGTTAAAGTGGCCACAACGAACGGTTCGGTAGCTGTAGACAATAGTAAAACAACAGAAAACAAAGACAAGTCAGAGGTTAAATCTGTGAAAGGTAAGCGGGAGGATAACGTCAGTGGCGGAAAACCTCATGGTCACTCTATCTCAAAAAGAGAAGATAAAACAGAAGATAAGAAAGAAGAAACGAAAAAAGAAAACGGAAAAGTAAATGAAGAAATAGCTTCGTTAAAAAATAAACCAGTTTTAAATAAACCTTCAGAAGAGGGAGTCAAAAAGATATCCTTGGCAAAAAACCTTACTCTGGAAAAATATGATACAGCTGAGTCAAAGAAAGATGAAAGTAAAGCAAATGAAACATTGATATCTGATGAGAAAACGATTAATGAAACTTCAGAAGTGCACGTGAAAAAGGAAAGAATCATTGAGGTAAAAAAAGTGACCTTTAAAGATACAAGTCATAATGAGACATGGCTACATTCGTCGAATGAGACATCTTTTGATTTAACTCCAGATTTCAACATATCTAAATTTAACTCTGAATCGGATTCAGGTGTATATCTTATGAACAATGAAATGGTCTATGTCTATGTCCCTATGAATGCAACGGGAGACTCCGACGTATTTGGTTACGGTCCCACCGACATGAAGAATCTCACAGGTGAAATTCCAATTTCAACTGAAAATCCACTGCAAAATGTTAGTGAGCCAAAGGATGAAAGTTCGCCCAAAAGTGAAATTCCAGTTACAAATGAAAAACCCTCCTCAGCTTCGAAGACACCCTTAAGTGATAGTGCACCAGTCATTGAAAAAGTGCCCACAAATGAAGACACAACTACTATTAAGAGTTCCCCTACAGCCACGGTCGCACCGACAGTTAAATAATTCTTAATAACATCAAAGACTTTCTTATGAGAACAAATAACACAACAACCTAGTGTATTGAAATAACTTTAACACTGTCGTTTTAATTTATATAAAAAAGAAATATATTAATTTTACCCTATAAAGGTTTGTAAATAAATCGGCTTTCATGATTTGTCGTTAATGCATTTTTTAGTCAGATAAAAACATATTCCTTATTTAAATGACTTTATGGTCTGTCTAATTGATTTTAACATAAATTGATTCCCTTCATCATAATCATCCTTGCAGGCGTTAATTGTATCCAATGCTATAAAATGTATTTAAGGAAAATCCCGAAATGTCATTTAATAAAAATATTTTTCTGTTATGGCCATTATTAGATACGTTAGATACATTACATTGTTAGGTCATTAAAACATTTTGATTCACTTACATTTCACTAGCTGTATCATAATCTTATATTAAATACTAGCAGATATACTCGCAGCTTCACCCGCTGAAAGGATAGCTCATTTTAATTCAATTATTTTATGCCTTGTGCAATTTTTAGGAATAATTAACAAATGGACTGATTTATTTGGGTCATGTGCGTGCAACTAAACCCTTAAAATGCAGCTGTTAATTCCACTCTAGATGAAAATGAGAAAATGTAACGCTTCCTCTAAACATGATCCCATCATGATTAGCAAATGGTATAAATTAACTTCCTCCAATTTCCCAATACAGAGAATGAGGATAACCCGAAATATAAAACAAAGAAGACACTAAGGATGGATTTTCGACTTGACATCAATCTGAATTTAGCACGTTTTTGAAAATAAACCGAAAAATGTAAGAAAAAATAGGAGGTAAATATCTTGGCCAAAAACCCAAAAAGTTTTTCGTCAAATTTTTAAATTTTATTCTTTCAATAGATTAGTCCTCGAACCTTTTCTGTTCCCTGAAAATATTCTACAGGACTCCCTCCATAGTTTGGAAAAACTAAAATGGGCGCCATTTTGAATTTTTTCAAATAATCTATTTTAGTCGTCTGAGACAGAATATTTTTAAAACCTCTCTTTTTTCGCATCTAAAGACTATAAAGAATAATTGTGCCAAGTTTCATGGCCCAAACTCTTGTGGTTTTTGAAAAATTAAGCTTTGAAAGCTAAAAGTGGCCGCCATATTGTATTTTATAATATACCATATTTAGTCCTTTAGAGACAAAATATTGCAAAATCCTTTCTTAGTACGCATCTAGAGCCTGTAAGGAATATTTGTGCCGAGCTTCATGGCTCTAAGCCTTATAGTTTTTGAGAAACTGTGATCAGTCAGTCAGTCAGTCAGTCAATGGGTTTTGGCTTATATATATATTTAGATTATCACTACTGCCTCTTAAATTATATATATTATCCACTAGCTATATACTATCTTTTTAATTAATTGGACTCTTCAAGTACGCCATCTGTGTCCACTTTCAAGCTTCGGTGATTGGAGATTGTCTCCCTCGGAAATGTCCATTGGTCATTGGTTAGTAACAATTCGACAATCTGATTCAATGATCCACGACACCTCAAAGTGTGAAACTGCAACTATTTCAACGATCTCACGAAGGCTCGGGCGGTAGGCAGCTGCCAATATTGCGTCACTTTGGGCGACGAAGTTGAAAATGGACTCCTTATATTAAACGATTTTTCCCTACTAATTTTTAAAACTGGTATACTATATACCTTCGCTAAGAAAAATACATCAAACGTTATATTTAATTTTTTCGTTGTGAGTAACAAAATAGTTATGTTTTGATTTTGTCTTTCGAGGTAATTTTTTCTAACCAAATGAAAAAATAATGAGACGTTTATGAAGAAGAATAAATAAAGGTAAATAACTGTTTTTATTTTTTATAAATACATAATTTTATTAAAAGAATTATATAATCCAAGTCTTACGAAGATATTGTTGTGGAGGCAGTAAGGTTTATTGTAAGAAAAACTTCACAATGAAGTCACATATTTAAGTTATGTATGTTAACATTAATAAGATTTAACCATGAAATTTTTTTGATGGTAAATATAAAGAGAATATCCTAATACACTCTCCTACACAAATTTCAAAAGGAATTAGAAGGGAGTTTTATTAATGACTGCTTTTTTGATTTACGAGTATTACTAGCAAAACACTATACCTGGCTCATTTTGTTATAATGATTTTAAGCCAAAACATATAGAATAAACATATCCCTCTCTATGTCATTACCATACAACATAATTGACAGTATAATATTATTCTAGGCTTACAGTGCAAATCAGATGGTTAACTGAACTATTAATTTTAAATACGATCTATCTAAGACACTTTATAGTCAAGTACATAATTAAGTGAATTTTCACGTAATGTTTACACAAGTAATCGATGATAAGTCAAGAAACCATGGGCAGTGGTGGGTTTTCTCAGTTAATACCCTTCTATAAAATTAGGACAATCGTCAAGTCAAGAAAATCATTACATCCGTACGGTCCGTACCTCGCCAGTATAGTGTGTATCAAATGACGTGACCTAGGTCGTCCGTAAGTCCAATTCTAAAATTACTATTGCCGTCATTTGAATCCGCCAATAACTGTCATACTCAGTTTCCTGTACAATGCCATTCAGGGAAAAGGGACCTCTGACAGCTTACTATGGATGTTTTTTCCCTATCTTTGCTTATGGTGTTGCAATTTGGGGCCACGATAGCTCAAAAACCAAAACCGTTTTTAATGCCCAGAAGAAGGCTTTAAGAATTATACTTGGGCTTCGTAGATTGACATCATGCAGGGGCAGGTTTAGGGATAACAATATCCTGACGTTCCCATCACTTTTTATTTTCAGTTGTTTGACATTTTTGAGAAATAACTTTGGTCTGTTCCCTCATCAACCTCCACCTCAACGTAATCTTCGAAAAACAAATTGCCTACCAATACCTCAGCACAGAACAACATTTTACCAGCTTCAGATATATTATTCACCATAAAGCTTTTTAACCACCTCCCATCATTTCTAAAAAATGAAACAAACACCATCAGATAAAAAAAATTAAAAGAGTTTCTCATTGTTAAGGAATGTTACAGCTTGGAGGAATATTACTCCTAGAAAATGTGTTTATTATAAGTAAATTTATTACATTGTGTATTAATTGTGAGTATAAATATATATACTATTGACGATTTTAATGCACATTTGTATCTTTAACAATAAAATTATTTGACTTTGACTTTGACTTTGACGTGAGGGCTACTGGGTCAGGGGGCAGAGTTGACCCTTGCCCCCCGAGACCAACAGTGGTGTTCGATTATTCACATTAGTGTTGGCTGACTAGCCCCCTCTAGGGATACTACAGTATTCTGTCTGTTCTCCTCTGGTAAAGGTAAAACTTTACCAGTGGGAATAATTAATTGTTAGTGAAGGCGGAATAGGGAAGCATAATAAAATTAATAAGTATATTGCTTAGAAATCACTTAAAAATTACTTATTAAATTTTTAGGTGGTTGTAATTTTTCGCACATTCGCTAATGTGAAGGAAAAGCCGGATAGGATTGTTGGAATTGGTATTTTTTAGAGTGGATGTGAATTCTGTAGTTTGCTGATTGGGCTTTTGTTTAGAAAAGGTTTATTACGAGTGTTCTGGTTCATTCGATTACTTTTCTTCTAAGATAAAAATTTATGTTGTTAGATGAGATAGTCCTATGGCTGCACGACCTGATTAGTGTGTTTTCTTAATAGATTTTCCGGTAAAACTAAATAAATAAATTAACTAATAATATACTAAATAAACTATCTTGGCTGAAATATTTTTCGATGGAATTTTCAAGCAACTACCAAGAAATTAAATTTTATATTGATTTCAATTACGATGCTAGTTAAAAATAAGAGATTGAAGATTTTTTTGAAAAGGGTTAAGATACAATATATAAAAATTACGATACTCAAATGACTCTCTGAAAAATAAATTATGTTATTGTAAAACAACAACGCATGTTATAGATCGAAATCTATTTCGGATTGAGATCAAATACGATCCAACTCTCTGGGCTTATGACATTAATTTGATTTCAAACACAGAACCTTTTATTAACTGTAAAATGTTTACTAGACAATTTTTTCTCTAAATGCTCATCTCAACCGTGATACTCTTATATTTGTGAAAAAAAACAGTATTATTATTTAATATCTTACTCTTGACAAAGAATGAATACCTTTCTCAAATTAGATTAACTATTTATTATTTAGTTATTAATAATTAAATAAATTAGTGAAGGTTTAAAACCTAAACATCCCTTCTCGTTTGTATTGGCTGACGTCTACCATCGAAATACCCATTCAAGTGAGAATAACGTTTAGTAAAACTACGAGTACAAAAATCATCAATAAAAACCACGGTAACTAGAAAGTACCGTGATAAAACAAATTAATATCTCAATGTGTTATTGTATTTCTACAAATTATTTGTCCTCCACTGACTGAATGAATAAGTTGTTTTAAATAAACAATGCTTTCATTGATCCCTACGCAACATGCAGCATAATTAAGCTCTGACTCAATCATGATGTATTGCTTATCAGTTGAAATCTAACAATCAGATATCAACAGTTAAAGTGACGAACGCTACTAGAACCGACAATGCAGGCTTGCCAACATTGTTCCATGAATCAATATGCAGATATTGCACACAGTAAAAGTGTTGATTTTAGCTCCTTATACTTTTGCATTTTTTGTAAATTTAAGAACTCTGGGAAGTGATCTTGATAAGAAGTACAATCTTGAGTTCCTCAAGGATTATTTGAAGTTTCCGGTTTATATCAATCCGCACCCACACTGTGCGCTGGAGGATGAAAGAGTGAGTAACAACAAATAGCTTGTCTTTTGATAAAACTACACTTATATTTTTATTACGTTTCATTGTAATATAAATCATGAATTAAATGGTCTTTGAAAACCTTTTTATACTCTAAAATAATAAATGATGTTATGCATTTAATGGAATTATTTACCATTGAAAGTTTGAGAAATGTTCTTAAATTTACCTCGTTTGGGTTATCTTTTGTTTAGGGATACGCCTCCTTCTAAGACTTCTTTTATTTATTTTTTAATCGCTTTTGAGGGGTTTATTCTGTTTATAATTAACTAAATTAGAGAGGATTCATGTAAAAAATATGTTATATGAATATATTTTGGGTGACTTTAGGGTAATTTGGAAGATTTGAAGAATATATTTTTTTAATTTTCATTATTTAATAACTTTTTCGTTTATCAAAATAATGAAAAAAAGTAAATATATTTTACTTTCCCACATATCAATGAACATTTATGTGTGTTGAAAATATGGTAACACAGAAAATGCATTGTTAGTATCTTTTTTTACTTTTTGACAATATCACGAAAACTTTTATGAAAAAAAATTAAATGTAAAACGGATATATTTATAAGAAAGAAATAATTGCTCAGTGCTCTCTATACACAAAAATCTTCTAAATACTATCAAGAACATCTGGTTAAAATTTCGTTAGAAAATAATAAGTAGTTACAAAGTTATTCCAACTTACGTAAATGCAGTCGATAAAACACATAGTTTTGAGGAAACGCCGCTTAAAGTTTTCACTACACTCCACACACACACACACACACACACACACACACACACACACACACACACACACACACACACACACACACACACACACACACACACACACACAAAAATCACTTGAAATCGCTGAGCGCAATGATTTCAATTTTATTTTAAAAAATACCTGAAATAATTTTCCAAATCAAATGAAATTTTACATGTTCAGAACAAAATTTGGAATAAAAAATGTCACTTTTAAAAATTATCAAAATTAAAAAAAACAGCCTATAGAAGGATGCGTATCCCCTTAAGAATTTGGGAAAAAATAATTAGCATAATGTAACCTAACTCCAAATGAAAATATCTTCGTTTAACCTGACAAAGGAAAAATTGCAAATTTTAAACTAATACGGAAGCTTATATTTTTGTGTAGGTCAGGAATTCAACGATCAATTTTAAGTTATTATTAATTAATACTCATTAGATATTTTTATAGATCATTAAATGTGATAGCCAGAGATTATCTTTCAAGTTTGTATAAGCGTAAACGCTACAACACAACAAAGCAAAACAGATAAACATATAGTTTTTAATTAATTGTTTTTAAACAGAAAAATAAGTACAGTAATATCAGTAGTAATGCAGATTATGAAGAAAATCTGATTATTCTGATCCCCTTCTTTGTAAAAAGTGCACCCTGGATAGCAGCTGCTGCCGGGGGTTCGAATGCAAGATGGCGGTTGACAGGGATGGAGTGAAGTACACATGCCAGGTCAAGGTTGTAGAGAACAATACAGTAGACAGCACAGTGGACAGTACAGAGGCAGATGCAGAAGGAGACGAGTGGAAGGAAGATGGAGAGGAGGACAGTAACAGTTTACTTCGGGAGATCTACAGGACAAGACTGGAGGAGCTAAATCAGGAGGAGCAGAGGCTTGCAGACGACCAGTACTACATGATCAAGGTAAGTGAACAGTAGAGTTGACAGCAGAGGGGAAATAAGTAAAAGAAAAACTTTTAGGATGACTGTAACAGTTTGCTGAGGGTGATCTACAGTACTAAGCTGAAAGATCTAATAAAGAGGTTCTTTATAGATGATCAGAACTACATTTTTTTATGGTGAGTAAACAGTACTGTTGGTAGTACAGCAGACAGCATAGAGGTAGATATGATTTTAGAGGCAGTGTGTAGGAGTACAGTAAAAGTTTACCAGAGGAGGTCTATAGGACAAAAATTGAGGAGTTAAATAAGAAGGAGCAGATGCTTGCAGACGACCAGCACCACATAATCAAGGTAAGTTTACAGTACGGTTGACAGAACAGAGGCAGATGTAAAGGGTTTTAAGTAGTAGGAAGTTTTGAAGGAGTTCAGAAACAGTTTACTGGGGATATCCACAGAACGAAATTGCTAAAGTGGAATAAGGGTGAGCAGAGGCTTGTAGATGACAAGTACTAGATGATACAGGCGAGGGAATAGTAAAGAGAAAGAACAGAGGATAGTACAGTTACAAAGATAACAGCACAGTTGGCAGTACAGGGGACAGTACAGTAGACAGTACAGGGGACAGTGTAGTAGACAGAATAAAGGATATAAGTAGGAGGAGGACTTGCAGGAGGGCAGTAACAGTTTAATAGGGGAGAGCTTTAGCACTAAACTAGAAGAGTTAAAAAGGAGGAAAAAGCTAGTTACCATGACGACCAGACAGTAGGACAGTAGAAAAACAATTTTTCTTCTCTTTTGGGTAAGTTTGTTGTTCAATGTGCAAATCGACCGCCTTGGAAACCAGGCCTAACAGGATATATATACGAGAGAAACTTGCAAGAGGGTTGGGAGAGATCTAGATGACAATGCTGGAAGAGCTAAATAGAATCTCTCTTGTAAATGATCAGATCTATATGATTAAGGTGAGTAAACAGTAGAGTCGGCTACAGCCGACAGTACAGATGTAGAATAGGATGTAAGTAGGAGGAAGTATTGCAGGAGGACAGTAACAGTTTACTGAGGGGGGAGCGGACTGGGGTAGTTGAGTAGGGAAGAGCAAAGACTAGAGGGCGACGAGCTTCACCTGTTAATTAATTGTGAATTATGGGAATTTTGTATGTGAAGGTAAGTGTGTATGGGTGTAGGTTGAATGAGAGCCTTTTGGCAGAGAAGCCAACTCAACAACAACAACAACAACAACAACAACAACAACAACAACAACAACACTCTTAACAGTTACGTGGTTATATAACATGTTACTGGTTAAAGTTGCTGAATTGAGGCCAATATCAGTCTTGCCAGCAATGTCCAGGATCCTTGAAAAATTAGCAATACGCCAAATAGTTGAGTTCATAAATATGGAGAATGTGCTTCCCAAATATCAGTCAGGGTTCAGAAAGAACCACAGCACCTGTACTGCATTGCTAAATATGTTTGCAGACTTGTTTGGGGCGAGGAACGCTTCCAGGGTTAGCTCAGTAGTCATGCTTGATTATTCGCAGGCCTTTGACTCCATAAGCCACAGTTTGCTCCTAGCAAAACTGCATCACTTTGGGCTTCATAGTAGTGCGATTGCTTGGTTCAGATGCTACCTTGAAAAGAGACTGCATGTGACAAAGGTGGGTACCCGTATCTCACCTCCTCTTGGTAAATCAAGGGAAGTTCCGCAGGGGAGCTGTCTGGGACCCATTCTGTTCACCCTTTACTCTGAAGATCTCCCCAGATGTGTAAGTCACTG
Organism: Flexamia atlantica; assembly: GCA_035578135.1. NCBI lineage: Eukaryota > Metazoa > Arthropoda > Insecta > Hemiptera > Cicadellidae > Flexamia > Flexamia atlantica. The sequence goes on along the minus strand of JAQJVK010000023.1, from coordinate 6,104,590 downwards.
TAATGTGCACTCATATGCAGATGACTGTCAACTGCACTTCTCGTATGAGATCGGATCAACCAACCAAGTTTTTGAGAGTGTAAACTCGGACCTGGTGAGAGTAAGTGAATGGTCACGTAAGCATGGACTTAAGTTGAACGCTGATAAATGCATGATCATTCATATTGATCCGCCCAATGTTTTCAATCGATCGCAAATGTTGACGTGTACATTAAACATGAGGACAAGCCGTTAATGGTGAGTGATTCAGTCAAGACATTGGGCGTAGTGCTTGACAGTGGCTTCACATTCTCAGATCAAATCACCCATACTTCCCAGGTCACTTTGGGAAGGCTGCGAGGTCTGTACAGATATAAAGACATCCTGTTAGAGGCAGCTAAGCTGCAACTGGTACAGTCACTGGTTTTGTCGGTGCCTTACTACTGTTTTCCTGCATATGGCAACAGTATAACCCGGAAATAAATTTCCCGGATCCAGAAGCTGCAGAACACCGCTTTGCGCTTTGTTTGTGGTATTAGCAAGCAAGAGCTCATTACTCCATTTCGGGAGGCAGCAGGGCTTTTGCCAATGGAGGCCATATGCAGGATGCAGACTTGCAACCTCATCCAACGGGTCATGGTTCATCAGGAGCCTCAGTGCCTGGTGGAAAGACTTGTTGCTCGAGGGGAGGTGGCTCTGCGTAGTACCCGGCAGGACACCTTGCTACAGTTTCCAAAGGTGCGTTTGGAGGTGGGTAGGAGAGGATTTTCCTACTTTGGCCCCAAGCTGTACAATGATCTCCCCTTGAGCCTTAAACAGCTTGGGGTCCTAGCTTTTAAGGGAAAAAATGAAGAAAATTGTACTTGGAGAATATATAGAAAATTGTAAATATGGATTGTAAATATAGAAGTAAGCCTTTTTTCTGATTAATTTTTAATCATTATTTTAATTTAGATATAGTGACCTGAGTTACTTTGTAAAACAGTATTGTACCTAAAGACGCTCGGAAATAAAAGGCATTTTTATTTATTTAAAGTATCACCTTTATTGTCAATTGTAATCCCTGCCTTTGCCAAAAGTCGAACAGCCAGGCATGAATTTTAAAACCTTTGTTAGTTTAGTAGTAAACAGTTAATTTATAATACCTATAATAATTGTTCTTAATTAGCTAGGTTTTACCGAAGAAAACCAAATAAAAACTATTCATATCTAAAAATAGGTTCCGTGTGACCCAAAAGTCACGGACCCCCTTGTTATTTTTTTAATGATAGACATAAAAGTATAATATTCTGGGAATGTTAGTATGATCTTAAAAGGAAGTTTCTGGTATATGTAAATTTTCACCCCTTCCCCTCCCCCGCAAATGGAGTAGTTTGGGGGTAAGTCAAAATATTTAAATGTAAACCTATATCGAGTTGACATAATTTTAAAGGTCATAATGAAAGAAAAAGAATGGTGCAAACTAGAGAGCTCTACTCAATCCTATCAAAAGTTTTGGCAGTCCAATTTTTTTTATAAATAAAATAAAATAAAAATTTTGTAGAACGGCAGGCTTGTTCACGAAACTTTACCCCTCTCGATTGCAAAATATTCATTAGAAAACATACTTAAGAAGTAAATTTGTTTCCAAAGTTACCCGTTTGTTTATTTTGTCTCTAGGAATTGCAAAAACCTATATCCTTCGAAGAAATGAGAGAACTGCAACACGTGAAGGAAATAGAGGACTACAAAAGAGAAAACGAACTCAATGAGCTTCGTCAGTGGGCCGAGAACAAGAAAAAACAAGACAAGGAGGAAATAAATTTAGAGAAAACATTGAGGGAACTTGCTAAGGAGAGAGTGTCAAAGGTTTTGAAGGAGGAAGAACAACAGAAAGAGAAAATGTTTAAGGAATTGAAAGATCAAATGTACAAAAGGAAATTGTGGTTTTGAAAATGTTACATTGTTTTTGTAGAATTAAAAATTTTGCAGTTAATCTGGTATCTCTTTAGTGTGACCTGGTTACAAATGGGTTTCAATGAGCATGTTAGATGGTTACACATTTTTAATCCAAACCTCAATATAATCTACAGTTATTATTTTGGCATAAAATTCCGGATCCCTAAACCATTTATTCCTCTGCTTATGGCATTCACTGAACGGGCATCAATATGATGTTTCTTCTTGGGAAATAATAATGAGATTACTCTTGCAATCAACTCTCAGCACTACTTTACAGTAAATAATCTAAAAAAACTTGAAATTCGATAAAAGTACTTTTTGTTTCTTACCCTTAGCGACTAAAATAAACGTTATTTTCAATAACAAAGGTTATTTCCTTAGTTCAAATAAAAATTTCCTACAATTTTGGTTATTATGTATTTTGCCTCAAAAGTTAAACTTTAGTTAAAATTTAAATCTTCCTTGTGGTTTTAATTTTTTTTTTATATTTATTTTCGGCCAGGGATGATGAGCCGAATTATTGACACGGATACAGTCAGTTTGACTTTTCCGGTATATTATAGGTAATTTGCAATTTTCAACCCATTTCAACGCCTAAAAAGTCGTCTCAAGTTGAACTTTAATTATATTTACGATTTGACTCATGGTTTTTTTTGCCAGTTCATTCTTTACTGAAAGACTCAATTTTTGACAAGGTATTCGTCAGTGTAAACCTACATGTTCATTCGAAGTCATTTGTAATTATTAAAATCTATCAACCCCTAAATGTGACCAAAAAAAGAATCAAACCAAGCATTCTTCAAATTAAAGCAGTGTTGTTTTTCAACAAATTTTTTTGCCTCACCCCCTGACTCAACCAACCCTCTTTCACTACGAAAAATTGACCCCATCCCCTCTACAAAAACCCCCTCTAATGCAACACTTAAACTACCCTTCACTAACTACACTCCCAAATATTACAATGTTATATTTTGCTGAGTATTTGTAAGGAGTTTATTCGAAATTTTTTGACTTCAATACACACCCCGTGCTTTGGGGCAAAGACTAACACGGGGGACGGGGCGGAGCCCTCAGCGAGCCCAAGGCGAGTCAAATATATATACATTAATCAAATTAATTTTTTTTTTGTAACTTATCAATACACAAACCCTTCTAAAAAGGGACAAAACATCGGGGGCCTGGGGGTGTTGCCCCCAGTGAGCCGAAGGCGAGTCTAGTTACTTATACAGCTCACTGAGAAGAGGTTACAATTATCTCTGCAGCATTAAAATACCCCCGTTGCAGCAGACTTGCATACTCAGCGAATTTAAAATGCAAAATAACATATTTCAATCCAACATAGCGAGATTCAACATGTTTTTGTAAGCTCCATAAGAATAACATGGGGAATGAGTATGCAGGTTTGCTGCTACGGGTATGTTAAAACTGGGTGGTTTTAATTCAATATTTAGTTGATCTGAACTATAAAAAGCCATTTACCAAGTTTTATCAAGATATGTCGAGAAATAAGTGAGATATAGAATTTTCTTTATTTCCCATAAGGTTAACATTGGGACAACGTACAATGTTTACCATTTTCATTATCACGGACACCAATGGACATAGAGCAGCGATTAAAATAATAAATTGTTTGTTTTTTTGAGCTGAATTCAAAAATGCTAGCAGAAATTGGATAATTTTTAATTTTCTATGTAAAAAACTCAAAAAACCCATTTTTGGAGGGGTTTTACCCCCCTTTACCCCCCTTCCAGTGGTCCGATCGGGCTGGTTCACGAACTCGTCCGAGTGATTACCACTTTACGCGTCTGTACCCAATTTCATTTAGATCGGATCATATTTGCGGCCGCTATCGTGTTAACATACATATATATGTATATATATGTAGATATATATATATATATAAATTCGAACGCATAGTGTTTTTTGCCTCTGGGGGCCCCAAAATGAAAAGTTAACACGGTCTTGGGCTTAGGTCTTACCATGAGTCCTACGGTAATAGCTTATCCCTTTAAGGAAATTCGCTAAAACCATATTGAAAACATATAGCGGAAGTTTTCAACATTGAATAATCGTCAGACAATTTGTGAAATTGAATTTGCTAACTCCTTTCGAACAACAGAGGCAAAATGAATGCGGATTGACACATGCGATGAAAGTATTTAGCCTGAAAATTAATATGAGTGAGTGGAAGTTGAAACATTTGACATTTGTATAAAGCTCGCCTTTTAAAACTTGTTTTTGAAGCTATATTCATCACATTGAAGCTATTTTTTTGGATAAGTTAAAATAACTCAGCTTCAACAACCAAAAGTATTCTCACATAAGTGATGCTTAGGTGATGTTAAAATAATGTAACTATTAAGCCCATTATTTGTAAGATTTTATTTTGAATTGGAGTTTTGTTTAGAAAACTGGTAATTTTCACTAAGTGGACGGTTTTATTGTCTTTCCTCTCGCAATTAAGATTATTGACTCGTTAAAATCAAAGGAAAAATGTAATTGCAGAACAATTGATTTACTGCATATTTCGTTCGTTTTTGTTTTTGTACGATTTCCTGATGCGATTCAAGAGTAACGGGAATATTTACAGAATATTTCTCCGCGTTTCCCATGAGAAATCAACGTTGGTTAGTAAATACGCAGGTTATCTTGTTATACGCGTTCTGCGAGGATGCAATACAACACGGTAAATCAGCGTTTGAAACTTTCACGCAGTTTTGAAGAAATTTGGTGTCAGTTAACTAATCGCCAAGCAAATAATCCAATACAGGCCCTTATACATTTTTAAACGTCGTAAAGTAAGAAAGATTAACTTATTTCAAAATTTAACTGAAACCTGGCAAAAAATGTCTATAGTAAGTAGAGTAAACCTTTCGTATACATCTTTCAACGTATTAAATACCTGAGGAATTATTTCGTTCCCATGCATTGAAATAATCTAATAAACATTTAAACCGAAACTTATAATCTGTATACTTGTTCATATTGTAGGTAAATAGTTAGCTGCTGTTAGCAGTTAGGTTTGTTTACCATGATTCTTTGATCTTTGCTCTTTGAACTCCAATGTTAAGGTAAGGCTATAACCTGCTGTTAAATATTAAAATATCCAAACGAACAAAACTATTACATTGTACACGTCGATGGTGAGATTTTATCCATCCCATTTTCGGTTGTAGATTTATTCTAATGATATGTCTTAATAGATAAGAAGCTACTTTGAACTATGATCAACGAGCGTATTCAATTCCGTAATGTTATTTATCTACTTCAAAATCCTGCCTGCAACAGTATTAAATAGACTAGTTACCGCACGCGTAAATAGTACACATTTTTTTAGATCTAAGATGAATAGGTCTTATACGACATTATTATTTACCCAGTATAAAACAAGGCAAGAACTCATTAAGTCGAGGTCCATTGTCGGCCAGGCACGGTGAGTATTAATTAGTTGTCTCTCTTTACTCTAGGTGCTGCATTGTCATTGCTGGCTGCAAGTGGGTGTGTGAGAGAATAATTTTCTAATTAAATATTCTGAAGGCCAAGGGAATGTTCTTGAAAATGTGAAAAAATTACACTAAGGAATAATATCTTCTTCGTTTAAGGAAATGTTAAAATGATAGAGAGTCACAAGAAGAAGCTCTAGGTTCGTGTAAGGATTTGTGGTACTTATCGGTTAACGGGAGGCCACCCATTAAACGATCTAAGATTGTTGAAAATATTTGTTCTAGTGTTTTTAATCAAGAGATAATGTTTTCAAACTGATTATTGCTTATCGGTATTCCACGAAAACCAGCCTGCATTGTTGCTACTAGGTCAAGGTCGGGCAAAGGTCATTGCTCCGCGCACTGCGCTGTTTATCAATCATATCGTGCAATGGATTTAGTCGTCCAGTTATAGTCGCATTGAGCATACCTTATATTTGTCGTGCGTTGATTCTTCGAACATGTGCTAATATGGGACTTGCCCAAAAAACGAGAAAGAACCAGTTTCGGTACTTTGGTATTACATGGAGGCCACTATTTTTAGAAAGACTTATTTAGTGGATACCAAAAATATTTACATGATTGGGAAGAACATACTTAATTTAATTGACTTACTGTCCAAATTCGATATTGTTTTCTGTCTCCCAGAAGGCAGCGATATTGGTGAGGATTGAGTTCAACTCGTCACCGCCGCCGCTAGCGAGTTCACCCAATCGCTACCCTTATGCAGCGCGCTGCGGCGGCTATGTTAGATTAGGTTATCATAAATATGTTAGTAGGACTTTCCTTGTTTCGCTATGAATCGAATGATACCAGATGAGTCATACTTTAGTCCACCAAATATCCTTCAAGTAGGCCAAGATCAGGTCGTTGACCATAGTGCACGTATCAGCTGTCATCGGAATTTGGCAGGCAAAATTATGACTCATTTGGTATCGTTCGATTCGTAACGAAATGAGGAAAGTCTTACTAACATATTTATGATAACCTAACCTAACATAACCGCCGCAGCGCGCTGTATAAGGGTGGCCTCCCGTTAACCAATAAGTACCGGATTTGTATTTTTTATGTCGCTAACCAAGTGGGCTATTTACTTCAGGAAAGAAAGTTTTTATAACTGGTTTATTTTAAAAGTGAGGCTTAAATTTCGCTCTTGCTAGTTCAACCAACCTGAGCTACGTCTGTGTTCCATTAAGTTAATCTAACACGATAAGTTATACTAGATTAACGTCATAAGATTACATCGTCCTCAACTAACAATTTTTTACCTCGCTGCGGGTCAAAGGAAGTGAGAAAAAGCTTTTTTTGGCCCACAACACATGTGATTAAAACTGCCGTTTTCGCAACAGTATGACGAAAATAATTTACAAGCGATTATTATTTTTAAAAAAAATCCTTAAATATCATAATTAATTAATTCAAGACGTTTCTGTATGTAGTCATTTTAAGTGAAGAAGAAAGAAAATACACAAGAACAAAATACACTGTCTCTGACAGAAAAACAGTATAGGCCTAATAAGGGGAACATCTATGAAGAGCACAAATTACTTAGGGCTAATATTTCCACAAGAACGTTAAGTACGCTAAGAAAACCACAAGTATGGCACATTGGTGAATAATTCAAGGAAAATATAAGCTTTTTGAAGTGATTTTCTCTAAGGACACGAATATGAAAAATGCTTGAATAGCTGATACATTTGCTTTTATTTGCAAACATTTTTTTACTTCCCTGATGCTATGCAGCGCTTGTCTATTTGTAAATCTTCTTATTGGTAACCAAGATCAAAATAAACGCGAGAGATCTCAATGCGCTACAAGGCGAGAAAGTTATTTCAACTGTGAAAACACTCTAAATGTTCTTCACACTCAGACTCGTCTTGTTTCTGCAATAAAATATCTTTCACATTACCACTCAATTTCAAGTTTCGGAGTTTTAACTTTTAAGGTTAGGCCTACCAATTCAAAGCTGGGGAAGAATTTATACTTTCCACAATTTTCAAATTCTTTTTCTCAATTACATTGTACTTTTCGTTTATAAATTCAAACTACAAAGAGGTAAAAAAGTTATTAATTTAAATTTAGGCTTTAGTTGATCAAAATAGTAATTGCTTTACAAGTTAATTTTTTTTAATATTTATTGTTTAAATCAATTTATTTAAAACTAGTTGGAATCGAAATACAGTATCACAATCACAGTATTAAATGAATATAGATTTAGCGTCATATTTCATTACTAGTACCGAAAGTGGCACTTTCCGGTGCGCGCCCAAGTTTCATGTGTGAGGCGGAGCCGAACACAGGAATATCGAATTTCACGTGTGAGGCGAAGCCGAACATGTGAAAGTGTGTTTTACGTACGAGGCGAGGCGAGTACGGGAATAATTGGAGCAAGTGCCGGAAAATCACTTTCGGTACAAGTTATGAACGGTACTTTTCATCACGACGCAAAAATACACACAATGCTGAAGAAGAAACCTCAGTAAAATGCAAACTATTGTATTTCTCAATTAACGTTTTTTTATAATAACAAATTTACTATAATAAGCCTACATAACAACGTAAAAATTAGACGTTCAAGGTTATGTTTATTGTGCAGTTGGTATTGGTTGAGAGATTTTAAACATGCGCTATAATAACAACACAGCAAAACTCATTTATACCTATTCCTGTTTTCGGAATAGCTGATTTAAATTGTAAGAATAAACGGCAAAGCGACGTCATAGCGCGTAGCGGGCAAATGGAAAACTAATTGAGAGCAAGGGAAAACTAATTTAGAGCAAGGGAAAATCAGCTGATCGTTTTTCCCTTGCTCTAAATTAGAGCTTGGGAAACGATAGTTTTTGTTGCTACCAGCTGACATCGAAAGTAGCTACTTTCGGTACGGAGTGATGAAAAATATTTTCCCATACAATTTTCCATCCCCTATTACATTCACTCTCCGTTAAACCTTGGCCAGTGACCTTATAAGCACAGCATAATTTAATGTCTCAATTTAGACATGATAATATCAACTGAATAAATTTAATTTTTTTTTAACTTACCTGATTAAATATACAACGAGAGAAGAGGATTAGGATTGATTTATTGATTTGAATTTAAATTGTCTACGAATTATAGTCGCGCCATTTGGATGACGACTTGGCCTAACTCGTCTTCAAGGAGTAAAGCTGAAATACAAAACCAAAGCTGCATAGTAATATTAAAAATATTAGATAAGTTATTTGATTTAGAAGTTGTTAAAAATATACGTTTGTCCATTGGTCCATTGGTTTTGTTCTTGATTGAAAGACAGATGGAATTCACTTGAAACGATGTCTAACAAGTTGAGCATGAGTCATTTTCAATGTTGGAGGCATTTGCCATAGATGTTATATGTGGATCGTGCCTTAAACTATCTTATAATTTGTAATAATACCTTTCAAAATCGTCTTTATGATAAATTTTTAATATATTTATTTATATAATTTATACAGTACACCTTGAAATATAATATAATAGTTCTTTATAATATCTTTCAAAATAAAAATAAACTAGGTGAACCCGTGAGAATTTGCACGTTTATTAAATTATGAATGATGGTCTGCCGTTTATGCGCTCATAAAATGTCGACAATCTATTGTAAAAATAGGTTTTTGGAACAATCTAGCGTGCTGAAAGTTTCTCTGATTGCCAATCGGTAGGATGTGTATTGCAGCATTGTAAACTATGTTCGTTTTGCACTTGCGTATTCATTACAGTCTTTTTTTAGATATGTATGTCAACCTTCATCTCCTTATGGAAAAAGCAACGGGAAAAAAGCAACGGTCGAGGCAAAATTAACAATATATTGTATTGCATTGTGATTGGAGAAAATGTACTCTTCTAAGTGGCCGATCTTTTGGGTGAATCGCCAAGTCACGCCTGCACTTGGTAGTTCGCTATCATTTGCTCTAAAAATAATAGAAACATCATTAGAAGTTATGCCGTGTTGTATCGAAAGCTAATATTCTTTTCGATCTCAGACAATGTGCATTCCGAGTTGTGTATGCTGCTCATCTGGAGTATTTTTCAGAACGAAACTCATCACGTTGAAAACTTGCATTTAGGGATTAACTTTAACCAAGTGTTCAGTCAAGCTGTTCATGAGTTCATTGCTGCAATAGCCGTTGACTTAATTTAGCATTCTTTCTTGATCACCAGTTTCTATGTCCGTCATAGATACAAATTTGAGCATATAACGAATCCTTTCCTCACGGTTGTAAGGTGCTATAATTGAGTGATAAATCGTTGCGTACACTTTATATACATGAAAAGCCCTCCGCCATTGTTTTCTTCAATTTAATATTATTTTGCTTGCTGTTGCGAGCACAGAGTTGTAGGAACTAATGTTTTCTTTGCAGTTTCTGCTCAGTCTATCGTTACCAGTAATGAAGCTTTGAATGTAATAATTACATTTACAAAGTAATTATTGCTTTGTCGGTATATAAGTCGATTCACTTTCCCTTGTTGCAGCAGTATGGAAATCCTTAGTCTCTTCCTCTTTTTTCTCATTGAAAATATAACGCGCCACATTTCTGACATGGTAATCCCATCCCGCCAAGTGAATGCTGCTGAATCCTTAAATCTGTTAGTAATATTTTTGCCAGTGTAATTTTCCACTAATTGTTCCAGCTCCGCGTACGAAACCTCTGTTTGCACACGCACATCTTGCCGTACGTTGCCCCACCGTGTGCGAATATCTTGCCGTACGTTGCCCCACCGTGTGCGAACATCTTGTCGTACATTGCCCAGCCGTGCTCGACCGCTATAAGCACTTCTTTGCCGTCTCTTTCTTAGCATTTTTTAAAGAATATAGTGTCTGATCATAACAAATTTTCGTCGTCTTATTCCTTTTCAAATAAAAAAAACAGCTGGGCTGAGTTTGAAACTAATTTGATACCTATACTCAATCTAATTTGTTCTACACTTAATTTCCACAGCCATTCAAGACTCCCGTCAAGAAACTTTTATAATTCCTAAAACCTTTTTTTTAACTGTTTATGTATTTTTTACGTACCTATTCTACATGAAAAACAGTTATGGTCTGAATCTGAAACATTCACTAAAACATTCTCAATGAAACCGGATAACTTGCTGTTCATTATTTTAAACATAATTAGTTTGAACATTTTTTATGTATTCAGCTTCACAGAAGACGACCGAGTCGCGCCTTGGCCTGATTGCGCGATGTTTGCTCTGAGTGTTTGTAGTTGGTGGGTTGACTGGCAGACAGAACTTCGCTACATAATTGCAAGGGTAGTAGGTAGGATAAATGTACATACGGTTGCGATAAAACCATTTAACAATGTTTTAAATAAACATTTTTAAATAGCTTTTTAAGTAGCTCCTCAGGGTTTTTTCCGCTCAGAGAGATCCAAAGGCGTTATTTTTTTTGTAGTAGAATTTGACAGATTTTTGGAAATCTTGAAAATTTGCTTCGTAAAAGGATTTTACATAGTAATAATAATAGAATACTTAGTTTTTAGGTTTTTATTATTAAATTTTTGTTGTAGTTTTGGTCAGTTGCTCTCATGCATCTTTGTTCTCATGAAACATATTTCTTTAAAAATAATCATAATTCATAATTTTCTAGCACAAAGTGCTGTATAACAATACCATTGTGAACAAAATTCTAGGTGAAATATTCAACGTTCAAAATAATTACATAGGTTCAATACCTTTGACGTATTTGAGAGCCAGCGCTACTTTCATCATACGAATCCTATTTCAAGGAATATACTAATTAAACTACCATCCTTTAGGCTACTAATACCAAGCTTTATTCATCGACCACATTTTTTTTACTATGTGGTCGCTGGCTTTACTGTAGCAAATCATAAAGCTATACTTTGCTATATGTTTGGCAACAAATTCGTGGAAAAAAATCCACGATCTGTCAACTTGTCAAAGTGTTTCGAAGTGGCTAAACTTCAAGATGAATGAAGATCGTTAAGAACCGAAGCCCTCGCATTACAAGCCGATTCAGCGTCAAGTCGCACTCAGAATCAAGAGGGGAGAGGTCCTTAAACATCTTGTTTGCCTCTTTAAGTAGTTAAAGTTACAAGATTTATGTATCTCGATCATATTAACCAATAGAATATTCTTCCTTTTGAGGAGACATAGCGCTCTTAGCTTTAAATGCTATTTCGGATTTTATTGAAAATCAAATACATTACTTTGAAAGCAATGCGAAGCAAATTTATTTCCAAATTTTTTGAGTTTTAAGAATATTACACTAATTAATTTTTCAATATAACACATTTCGTTGTTTTGAAAATTACAAGAAACAAACTGTACGGTCAGCTTGGACCAGGTGTAAAAAATAGAAAAATAAAAGTATTTTAAATTCTCACGTTTTTTGCAATTTAAATTATACTTTGTGAGTTGTTCAATCGTGCCAAAAATGTCTCGACTGCTTAGTAGTGTTACAATCTATTGATTGTTTTGTTTTTCAGCCGGGTTCTCCCACTTACTAAAATCTGTATACTTCCATTACAGACTGACCTCTTAGCTAAGAATATATTTTCCTTTGATTCTGAATATTTTTTATCACGTTACATGCACAGAACCAGATTTATTACAGTTTGCTTTACAAATTTAAGGAGATATTTACTATATTCTATTACAATCCTGTATGTTTTCCATTCACAAACGGGATAAAATACAAGATAAAACACTTGTCAAGTTTTCTTATTAGGGGAGTCTCTACTAAAAATCCTAAAATCATTATTAAAGGTAATTTTAAGTATATAACCATGTATTATACTTCAGATGGACCTAAAACCACTATTCCCAATATTAACAAAATTTATAGGGCCATAAGTTCGATTTAACCGATTTTTTCAAGGTTTTTTTTTAAACTGTTATTCCAAGAAAAGTATTGGACCTACACAATGTTCAAAGGTATCACTTTGTTCAGCATTAAATTTAGTTAGTAAAAATCACGTATTTTTAGTTATGTAAGCCAAAAATTATTATTTTGAATTTTCCTTCAAACTTTGTACTTTTTCTCATATTTTTTTAATAAAATTTAAGATTATTGAATTTTTTATCCACTGATCCAAATTTATTCAAAATACGTGATTATTTAGATAATTTTTGTTAGATAACCAAAAAACATTTGAAGACTGTAGCTTCAGTAGTTTTTTTGGAATATCAAATGTTATATGCTAGATACAGTCAAAATGCTACTTTCGGTAATCGCGAGTTTTCTAAAGGCGTTTTTCATGGAAATATATGCCAAAATAAAGCAAAAAATTATATTTATTGATACATTTTTTCAATTTATATAATTGTTACATATTAAATATGACACAGTAACAATATCAGAGAGTAAAAATAATTTTTTTACACGAAAATAATATGAAAACCGCGAATTTTGTTTTTCTGCATAGCAACGTATAATATGAATTTTATGCCATAATAAAGTTGATAAAAACTATGATATGTGTTTTTTTTGTATTCAGGAATAAACAAGTAAAAATTAGGAGGAAAAAATGTTTTTTGAAATTTTCAAGATTTTTGGCCATTTTTAGTAGATACTCCCCTTAACTCGTTCTTTTAACGTCACATATCAATTCCGTGTTGTCCGGCCTGTGTATGTTTACCGTTAGAGAGGAAAACTGTTCGAGAGTCCAATACATCCAATGACACCGCGTGGGCAGTACACGTATGTGATTACACTGTTACACACATCACATCTCCTCCACTTTATTATTAGGTACAGACCGCTTCATACGCAATAACAATGATACTGTTACAAAAAACGTCATAACGCACGACTAATATATCGACACACTATTTTAACTGAAAACTACTTATAATGAATAGTTATTAAAAATAGTAAAATAGAGTTTTTTTTCAAAATATGCGCGAAGTGTGTAGATAATTTTAACAGGAATTATAATTCAAGAAATAAATTGGCTCACACTGTTAATATCAGCTCTATCTAGTATTCTTAATAACTTGCAGAAACTTCATCATACGGTATTTGACAAAGATAGTGATTGTTTTCAATGGTTATGCACATGCTGGTGTGTAGGCATTTCTAGAATCCGCATTATACATAGGATATTTTTGAAAAAAAAAATGTTTTGAAAGATTAATAGCCCCGTTGCAGCAGACCTGAATACTCCGAGAATTTCAAATATTTTAGCAAATAACGTAGACGAAGTTTTAAATAAAATAAAATAAACTAAAAATCACAGATTCCTCTAGATTGAGCATACAGTGATTTTCTCCATATCGATAACCTGGGAAATGAGTATGAAGGTTTGCTGCCAATGAAATGTAAAGTTGACAGATTTTTTACAACAGTCCATAATACAGAATAATACCAATATCAATATTCTTAGGGCGAAATAGCCTTTATTTAAATCGCTTACTAGTTTGCATTTAGATAATTAATTATTTAAAAAGTCAGGGTTGCTTAACTGGAGATCAATAAGTTAAATACCACCAACAATATGTAAACCGCAATTTAACAACATAACTTATTGTAAATAAGCGAATACAATGAGGATAAAAAATAATAATAATGCAGTTAGAAAACTAATACTGGTTCCAATGTCAGCAAACCACTGTATAGTCCAGTGTTTGGTGACCCAGCAAACTTGCTGACATTGTGCAGGATATTGTTGGCATTACCAGCTTCTATATTACTGACTATTGTACGGAAGTAATGCAGGTTAAATTATTATCAACAACACCATCTTTTTAAAAATTATTTTGTGGTGTCCTCATTAAGAAACCCACACTTTTCCTATTAGTTAAACTATTTGGTATGTAACACGAATGAAAAAGGGCTATTTAACTTTTCAAAAATCCAAACACATTGGACTTTGTGAGGAATCATAACGAAGGCTTAAGAAAGGTTAATTTATAGTGAACAACATGTTTCTGCGTACAGAGCGTGACGAGCTTTCAGTAATCCAGTCGGTTGAGGCTGTTATTGTGTTTGTGTCTTGTTTTAATTCTTTTCTTCGTCCAAACGTTTTTTTTTCTATTTATTTCTCTGTCCAACGTATTTGGCAAGTTGAATTGGATAACGAAGTACAATGGACTTATAATAGTCTTTGCACGAAGTCTGATGATGGTATACAGGGTGTCCAACTTTACTGTGCCACCATTGCTATCTCAGAAATTAGAGAAAACTTTAAATGGAGGACTTCACCTACTTTTTTAAGAAATTTAGAAATATGAATTCCATTTTCCCCTAAATGGCCGCCATTTTCCAATATGGTGGACAACTTTAATTTCTGTTATGGAACACCCTGTATTTTATGGCGTATTTTGATTTTGCGCTTAATTTTAAGAACTTTTTACTCTTTGACATTTTTTTCCTACACCCTTCGGTTAAGGAAATATAAGCAGCTAAGGTTTGATGTTTCCCCATTTGAAATGCATTGTGTCCATTGTTTTAACTGTGCCATCCCATGCAATCCTTATGGAGTATAAAAATATTCAAAATTATTCATTTCCATGAGTGAATCTTGACTCAAAACTACTTATATGATTGAATCTTAACTAAAATAACATTTTTTGGCACTTTTGTTCTTTAGTATTTTTTATTTAGCCCAACCATTATCGATATACTGAGTACCGAGAATTACGGAATGCTTTTCTTATGGGGAAAAATGAGACTTTATCAGCTTATATCTACTTAACTATTGAGTTTAGGAAAAAAATGTCAAAGAGTAATAAGCTCTTAAAATTAAACGTAGAATCCAAATACGCCATAAAGCACAGGGTGTTCCATAAGAAAAATCAAAGTTGTCCGCCATATTGGAAAATGGAGGCCATTTAGAAGAAAAAGGAATTCATATTTTTAAATGTCTTAAAAAGGTAGGTGAAGTCCCCCATTTAAAGTTTTCTCTAAATCCAATAGTTTCTGAGGTAGCAATGGTGGCACAGTTAAGTTGGACACCCTGTATAGTGTATTTCATTACTAGGACCGAAAGCGGAATTTTTCGGTTGGCACTCAAGTTTCATGAGCGAGGCAAGCATAGCATGCGAAAGTGAGTTTTACGTATGAAGTGAAGCCGAGTACAGCAATAATTGGAGGAAGTGTAGGAAAATGTTCATCACAGTGCAAAAATAAACAACACCACAAATCACAAATCAGCGTCTTAATATAATAAGTTTATATTTCTCAAATAAACGTTTTTAAAGGAATTTCAGGCATGCTTAGGGCCGCTTTCTCCAAACTTGGTTAACATAAAAAAAGTGGTTTGACCTTGGGTTGACCATGCCACCGACACAGTAAAACTAGATAATGTATATTTCTGTTTTCTTATTTTGTTAGTATTAAACTTAACTGATTTTAATTGTAAAAACAAATGGGAAAGAAAGATTAGTGTACGTAGTGAACAAATGGAAAACTAATTTAGGGCAAGGGATAATAAATATAAAGAAAGGTAAATCAGCTGGTCGTTTTCCGTCGCTTTAAATTAGAGCTTGGGAAACGATATTTTCCGTTGAGATCAGCTGTCACCGAAAATAGCTACTTTCGGTAGGAGTGATGGAAGGTAATAAACACTGAATTCTAGGTCGCTACATTTCACAATCACACTAAACTAGAATACGAATAGGTAATTAAACCAATGATTTGTTCCAAAACGTGGTATAGAGTTGGTTAATAACATTATGACAGCCATAAAGCTCCATGATGGCTTTAAGGTATACATCTCAGATACAGTAGGCCTAAATTAAATATAACCATATTCCAGTTTAAATGGTATTCTTCAACACATTTCTATGGAATATTTCTCAAGTATTGTGGAGAAGAAGTGAGCGGTCTCTTTCTGCAAGAGTCTCCTCAGTTACAGTGACGTGTGAAATGTTCTCACAAAAATGTTTTGGGCGCTTAACTCATAATCTTCCACCATCATGCTTCAGATGCCCTTTCTGAAAAAGTTTTATATTTATTTTAATATTTACCCGCCTATTTCTTGAACCTTGTAACTATTTCCCTTACTGATTTTTCAGAAGAAGAAATGTTTCCCTAAATGAAATATTTTAAAATTGTGGTGAATAATGTTGGTTAAGTAATGTTGTATCACATAAAGAATTACAGAATAATTAATCTTCAAAATGAGTCACCTACTCCCTATAAAACCAAAAAATCTAACAAAAAGAAAACTGTGAAAATATATCTTACCTACGAAAAAATCTTTACGTGAACAGATACATCAAATGATTTATTAATTAAAAAATTACATTCTACATTTAATTGATTATGATTCCGATATATTTTGATGTTTGAAATAGTATTGAATAAGTAGCTATAGTAAATAAGTGTTATGTTTCTTCTCTTTTGAAACAGTAACGTAGAGTTAAGAAATATTTTGATATCGATTACATTTAATCTTATGTTACCAGTAACAATATTCAAGACAAAAGTATGTTTTAAGAATATCTAACTTTATTTTAGTTTTCAATTTCTCGTTTACCGTTAATGATCAAAGGGTCCAGCAAAATATTTGTCGGTAAGTGTGAAACCTAAACCACCCAAAGCAGGTGAGGGACCCGACAGTTTAATGAATACATTGTTGGCCTCAAAGGCGAAACCATTCTCAAACGACCGTCTATTTCCTACCAACGTAATATTGTTCCATCAGTGTTAACTGGACAAGATATATAATATAACTTGACTTATGTTACAGCGGTAAAGAGGTAGAAGGAGTATTTTAAGGACTTATACTTTTTGCTCATTTTCTGGCTCTAAATAATAATTTGATAATATAGCTGAATTTTCGATATGTATTGAAAAACACTTTTAACAGCTCTGTAGTTTTTGTGTAAAACCTTTCCGATTTTTGTTTGATAAAAATGAGAAGGACAAACAACGTGAAAAAAGGGGTTGAAAATAAGCCTAAGAACAAGCCTAGGACTGATTTCAAACCTAAAGTAGGCCTAGGCTCTAACAAAGAATATCTGTGTAAAATAAAGAAAGCCTGTGTGTGCGGGGTTGCTGACAGATGAGAGAGTGTTGGAGTGAAATTTAATTATTACGGTTTTTGTAATCTTATAGGTCAGTTTAATATATTTTAAGGTTTTGTTTTGTACCATCTTATCTTATTTGCTAGGCAGGTTAGGTGTAAGAAAGGGCCATGCGGCCCTACATTTGCCTGTAAAAAATTGTCGGCTCGATGTTTTACTACAGAGTGCTGACTCCAGCATAACAATATAACCTCCTTGTTCATCATACGAGACTAGAGTAGCTTTTCGTCATTCAGTCTTTTTTCGACCTTGGTTCAAGAGCCTCTGTCGAAAATCTTGACCTCATACGAGAAGCGTCACTTTAGTCCTTCGTAATAAAATACCAAAAGAACTTACTAAAAACTTTTTATTTAAATGTTTATTGCAGACCAATTTAATTTAATTCCTATCTTGAAAATTCATTTTAGGGGATAGTGATAGTAAGTGTCCTTTCCATCTCAGGACGGGATCAGATTCTAGATTACGAAAAGTTCAGAGACTAGATTTTGTCGTAACTTATGCGATTACCAAAAATATATAAATCAAAAAACATCATTCAATATTTTACAAAAAAAATTGCATATGTTATTATCATTTTAAAGCTCAAGCGAAAATTCCCATTATAAATGTTTGTATTTTAGTTACACAATTGTCCAATTTGAAAGTTGTGTAAGCACAATTCCATACACTGCTTAGTTGTATGGAAATTTTACACGGATTAATTTAATTACAAAATGATTTATTTGTATTTTTAATTAATGGCAAGCTATAAATGAGCCTACATATGCAATAGGGATCCAAACCACTGCATAGTCAAACTGAGAAAAACAAGGTTACATTTTCTACTTCATTATTAATTCCTGTCTTATTTTAACGTTATAAATTTGCATTGTATGTATAAAAGTGACTCTCCCCTATTTATAAATGATAGGTTTAATATCATAGTCCATATATTCCCTTTGTTATTAATTGTTTTGTGGCTTGGATCCTTTTTGAATAAAGACGTTTAGGGCAATGTATACATTGTTTAGAGGGTCCAAGCCACAGGTGTTGTGTTGTGTCATTTTTCAGGTGATTTTGCAAACAAGATCCAGTCAACTGAAACCAAAAAACAAGAAACAAGCTACAAATACCAAAAATAAGTTACAAACAAACTCAATAATCTCCTTATGTCATTCACTAGTTATTTGTAATTTACTCTTGTACTTGTAATTGTAAGTAATAACTAGGTAATCTCTCATAGAACAAGCCATTGGATCCTTATTGCTAAACCTGAAAGTATCTTTACAGATATGTGGGTTGGTTCCAAGCAAGATTTTACTGCTTAAATAAGCTAATTTCGGTCAGATATTTTTTGCATAAAATAAATCAATGTTTCTTTTATTTGGAAGTTACCTAAACACAACATTTTAATATTTGTGGTTGGATCCCTATTGCATATGTTGGCTCAAATAATATTGACACTGATGGATGAGTTTGCTATTGTTCCGCCACAATTTATTCACAATTGTATTGAAGTTTAACAAAGCTTTGTAAATAAATATCAAAAGAATAATAAATAAACGTAACAAACATATAAATCAAATGATTGGTTTTTCGTTATGGCACGTGAATTTTGTAAAAATATAACTAAAATACTTTTATAGATTTTGTAACAAATCTCAGTAAAAATATTAATTTAAATAAAACGACAAGAGGCAATGTTAACCCAATTTAAAACTCAACCCACTTCAATCAAAAGAGTAGAGTGCACATTATTCTTAAAATTCCGATCATTTCCGTATTCCTAATTTACTTTTGGGCATTTCATTTAATTTGAAAATGCCCAAATTACCATTTCATACAATCGTCTCGCTCTAAAATAGTTTTAAGTTTGGCAAAGTAAACTGTCATATTTATTTTTAATAGGCAGTGAGTGAAAAATTCATATTAACTTAATACCCAAGACGAATTAAAATCACCTATTACCATCCTTGATAATTTCTGTTGTTAAAGCTTACATTTGTTCTAATATAAACGTAATATAATATAATCGAGATCAGATTCAATAATTCAGATTAATATAATCTAATATAAACGTATTTTATTGTGTTTTAATATCCGTAACAATCTTCTATAAAAAAAGTATTTTTAAATTTACAATAACAATCCTTGATAGTCGTGATCTTAAGAGTCCTAGACACACTGTTTAAGCAGTATTGCGTTGGTCAGCAGCAGTGTTATCCGCCTGCTTCGTAGTAATCTTTTTATACAATCTTTTGGAATATATTTTTTGCTATCGTTTATGGTCTGATGCTAAAATATGCTACAATATAATTTAAATTGGACTCTTTTTTATAGAATTTACGATTAAAAATTTATATTTGCATTGCCAGGATAATCTTTTTTTTACCATAAAATATCTTTTCTCAATAAGATTGAAAAATGTATGTCTTACAAATAATGTAAATTGTTGCAGCTCTGCTTGTGTTCATGTTAACACATTGTAGTTCGCATAAAACCAGACTCAGGTGGTTCGTAAGCTCTATACCAAAATAACATTAGTTGTATAGGTTGTTGGGGTCATGTAATTTAAATCACCTTATAAGGGACAAGGTGAGGATTGCTAAGACATTATGACATTATTGATACAACAGTAAAATACATAAGCAATATGATGATGCTTAGGTAATGACACACCCCTTACAGCCTTAAGTAATGATGTGAAAATTAACTGAGTAAATCGAGGAAAGATTTAAATAAAACGGATTGTAATTATTTACTAAAATTAAGGAGGAACATTCAATAATATTTATATTTTAATATATATCTATATTATTTCATTTGAAGCAGAAGGGAAGTTATGTATCTCAAAGATCTCTCGCTAATATTGGGAAAATGCAATATCCAAGGTTTACTTTCATAACCTAAAGCATCATTTTTAGCAATTTTCTGGATACTTCCTCTCAGTAATAAGTGTGCAAAAGATTCTTGTTACGGATTGTTCCTCTGGAGTCTATTGTATTTTCCTCAAGACTTTAGTCCAAGGATACTACTATGTAATCAAAGTGAGTAAAGATCATAAGACAGTAGAAATATGTCTCATCAAGATGAAGTTATAAGATTTATTATAAAACAACAAAGCTAAATCAAGAAAAGAAATTACTTAACCCTGAATCGGGCAAACAACTACCGGGTAGTCTTTTAAAAGTGTTTCCCCACTGGCAAACGACTACCCAGTTGTCGTTTGATTTTTTTATGTTTTTACAAGCAAACAGTTCTGAATTTTTTTTTGATCCATCAATATTGTATAATTATTCCCTGTAATGTCCTGAAAAAGAAAATATATAATAGCATTAACTTGCAGTGCAATTTCAACAAATTTAAATAAAGATGTGATGAAAATTTTGAAGTTTCACCACTCACATGTTTTCAAAAATTTTTTGAAATTTAAAGTCCAGTATTACATGGTCACGTTGTTTGTCCTTCTCATTTTTATCAAACAAAAATCGGAAAGGTTTTACACAAAACCTACAGAGCTGTTAAAAGTGTTTTTCAATACATATCGAAAATTCAGCTATATTATCAAATTATTATTTAGAGCCAGAAAATGAGCAAAAAGTATAAGTCCTTAAAATACTCCTTCTACCTCTTTACCGCTGTAACATAAGTAAAGTTATATTATATATCTTGTCCAGTTAACACTGATGGAACAATATTACGTTGGTAGGAAATAGACGGTCGTTTGAGAATGGTTTCGCCTTTGAGGCCCACAATGTATTCATTAAACTTTCGGGTCCCTCACCTGCTTTGGGTGGTCTAGGTTTCACACTTACCGACAAATATTTTGCTGGACCCTTTGATCATTAACGGTAAACGAGAAATTGAAAACCAAAATAAAGTTAGATATTCTTAAAACATACTTTTGTCTTGAATATTGTTACTGGTAACATAAGATTAAATGTAATCGATATCAACATATTTCTTAACTCAACGTCACCGTTTCAAAAGAGAAAAAACATAACAGTTCAAGGTTTCAAGCTACTTATTTAATACTATTTAAAACATCAAAATATACCGGAATCATAATCAATTAGTTGTAGACTTAAAATAATATTTAAACGCAACATAAACGGTATATGACATATTTTTATTTTCTTCATAAGAATAACATGGGGAATGAGTATGCAGGTCTGCTACTGCATGTTTGTAAATATTGGGTGTTTTTCAGTCACTATCCCAGTATAACTCAAATAGAAGAGGCTATATTCTAAGTTTGATCGAGATATGTCGAAAAATATGGAGGTTTTAGTATTTTATTTATTTCCCATAAGGATAGCATGGGGAACGAGTACTTAGGTTTGCTGCAGTGTGAATATAAAAATAGAGTACTTAAGGCCATAATCAAGTACATCTCAACTAGATGAAGCAACACACCAAGTTTTATTCAGATATATTGAGAAGTAAGCGAGATATAGAATTTTACATTTTCCCCATAAGGATAACATAGGGACGGTGTACGGTTTTTCCGCTTTCTATATCTCGGCAACCAATGGACATAGAGCAATGATTAATAATACCAAATTGTTAGTTTTTTAAGCTAAATTCAATGGTGGAAACGATATTTTGATTATTTTAATTTTGCCATGTGAAAAAACCAAAAAAAACCTTTTTAAGGGGGTTTATTCCCCTTAACCCCCACTTCCGGTGGTCTTATCGAGCTGGTTTGTTAAATTGAATAGGGGATTACCATTTTACATGTCTGTACCGATTTTCGTTGAGATCGGACCATTTTTACGGATTCTATCGTGTTAACATTGAAAAACCTCTTTGCCGCCATTTTTCCGATATGGCGGCGTTTGCCCAAGGGTGCCAAAGTTGCACCCGGCAGATTCGTAATCAGCGCAAAAAACTGAGTCAGAATCAGTTAAAAAACCTTTGTCCACCCAAATTTCCAGGTCCTCCTTGCTGGCGCCCTGACTAATATCTTGATCTATACCCTGGTTATCGAAAGAAGGTGAGCGGCGGAGCAAGCGCGCGGCAGTAAAAATATTCTTATTCAAAACGCTGTAGAAACGGCAAGAACGTTGCTAAAAATTTGCAGTAGATTTTATTCCAATGACCAGTTAATTACGTTATCAACACTGTTTTCAAATAATTTTTAACGGATATCGTTTAGTTTATACTGCGAGTTATATTACTAAATACACGATTTACGAATTAAAAAAGTCGATTCTTTGGGTTTGATTTATGATAACTCTGCTTAGAAGAATCGGGAAAAAAGTTCCTCTACATATGGAACGTTTAGTCGACTTTCTTGGGAACAATATATCAAAATTTGAGAGTCCTGAGATCAATTTTTACGTCGTTATTAATTTATTTTAAAGAACTGTTAACTCTTTTGTTAATTGAGATTTTCATTTCATTTTTCCCTTAATGACATTAGATAGTTTCCACAATCAATATTCACTTAATAATTTTCTTCAATACTACTAGCTAAATCCGTAATCAGTTAATAATTGAAATTAATTACCAACCTTGCTCGGGCTAGCGCGATACAGACGAGGTACAGCAACTGGCCAACAACAACGGAGCACAAATTTCCAAAACAGACAGAACATGCAGTTCGAAGGAACGGAAAGGTTCCTTATTGTTCAATGTTGGTAAATCGGCATTGTTTTTACAATGAATTCTACATCTTGAAGCAGGTATTGTTTGTAAGAGAAAAACTGAGACATGCAGTGACGCGCGAATAAAATGGGTCCGCTAGGTCCAGACTGTACTTCAACAGTCATTGTTGCGCTCTACCTTGCAGTGATACAACCGTTTATATATTAATCTATTATAACAAACCACTCCAATAAAAACATAAAACTATTACGGAATTCGCTTATGTTTCATTTAAAGACAATGTTTACTGAATTTCATTCTTCAAAGTAGTTTAATAGCTGAGATAACAGTACTTTAGAAACAATTTAATAACGACGTAAATATTTATCACAAGACTCTCAAATTTTGATATAGTGTTCCCGAAAGTCGACTTAAGGTTCTCTAAAAGAATGTTTCCCCCGATGCTTCTAAGCACAGTAATCAAACACAAAGAATTGAGAAAAGAGCTTCTTTAGCCCCACAACAGATGTGATAACACCTGCCTTTTTCGTAGCAGTATGACGGAAAATGTTTTATATTATTGAATGCATGGAAAAAGTTAAGACATCTTAAACATGATGAAGAGAATTATGATCTCTAATTCGTTAAGATTGCTATAACGCGTATGATTGCAAAAAATATTAAAAAGGCATAAGCAATTATTATTGAAATATGCTGTAATATATATACCTCAAAAGATAACCAGGGTTTTTATTCATTAAATATAGTTTTTTCTATTATACATGATAATCATTATTTATAATTAGAAAGGTTGTGAATACAAGAGATGGTAAAGGATTAGAGATGATTACAAGGATTGAAGAAAGGTAGGATTAGGCAGCGCTAAAGACAACACTCGTTGTCCAATCAGCGAGAAGAAAGCAATGCGGCGTGTCCTATTATCCACCTTTGTTTTAAAAATTATGACCTAAACAGTTAGATTGATTGAAAGGTAGTGTTTTTATTCAATATGGGGTAAATTCAAAAGTAGAATATTAGTTGTCAATTAAAGTCTTGTAAAACGTTTTTTATTTGAAACTACCCAATCGATAGTAAAAAGTCTTTGAATATTTAAAATAATAATAATAATAAATTCAGTAATAGTCATTGAATTGAGTCAATGTAATGTTTGCGACAGATACCTTCCGCCGCGGCAGAGAGTTAACCAACACCGTCACCTCGCAGCGATCCTGTCAATCCATTGTTTAATGAGGCCTCCATATTAATATTTTTCTTACTATATATTTTTACAAGTGCGTGATCAATGCATGATTTTGATATTTCTGTAATTCTGGTGGGATTATTTACAAGATATTCAAAACCATATTGAGAAAAGGTAATTTTGTATTTATTTATTATATGACTGTCTTCAAGCAAATTTAAATTAATATAGCCAATAGAATTAATTTATGAAAGTTTATTTTGATATAAAAAATAAATATTTTTTATTGCTAATTTAATTTTTATATATAGGTAGTAAATTAACGATTGATATTGTTATGCTAAAAATGATGTATTGAGAATTTATGAAAAGATGTGCTGCTTTTTTTTTAAGTAATAAATATTTCAACGCAATTAACACTGATCAAGAAATGTTTCCGATGCTTCTGAGGAAGCTTATTACAATATATAAACGTTTACGTTTCAACGGTAAACTATTTTAATGAGGGATTAAAATTGCAAATGATTGTGAAACCAAAAAAAATGTATGCATGGTTGTAATTAGGTAATGGTTAACGCACATCCATTAGTTGACGAGTTGACCCATGAAATGTTTGCTGCGAAGATTGTTGGTGTTTATTTAGGACTCTCAGTTCATGTTTGTTGATGTAAGCTATACAGAAATGATGTTATTTCCAGTACATCGTTACGCTGAAACAAACAAGCACTCGCTCGTCCTTTACTTCCTCGTAATTACAAATACGTCAGACAGCTTGGCACAGTCCATCCGTAAGGCTAATGTTAATTTATTACATTTTACAACATTGGTCTTACGAACCGCCAAGTTATAGTCCAGGCAACGAATATTCAAAAACATGTATAGAAGGAATTGCATGGAACACGATTTTCAAATTTGCAGCTTTGTTTGGGCAAGTTAGGAGGTGAACATATCAAAGGTCCCCGTCCGTAGCCCTGACGGAGTCTGAAGGTACAATTTTTGCTTTTTCCTAAATATTTTGAAAAATATTAACTTTTAGTGTTCTATGTTCAATTTGAAAATTAAAGGAAATTAAATTAACTTTGGTCCAACCATTTACAAGGTTAGCACTAGCTTTATTAATATTTAAACAAATATTCCTTCCTTAAGAAATACATGTACATTTGTAGGTAACATACATGCCCAATGGGGTGAGATTTTTTTCACCTAAATGAAAATTAACAGCATTCAGGAAATATTGACAAACTTTCCAGTAATTTGACACATCAATCATAAAAATTGGTCTAAAATAAATGTGTTAGCGACCTCACAAAAAAACGTTATTTTTCAAGGAATTATGACAAATATGTAATAATTCATTGAAAAATAACATTTATTGTGAGCTCACCAAAATGGCTACGGACGGGGGCTTTTGATACTTTCATCTCCTAACTAGTCCAAACAAAGCTGGAAAGTCAACAATTGTGTTCCACAAAATTCCCTCTATACCTTTTCGTTGCCTGGACTATCTCCAACGTGAGGTAGGATTCGGAAGGGGGGTTCTTTTACTTCGGACCGCCGTTGTATGATAACAGCCTTCCAAGGAATAAACCCGCAGCTCTTACACCTCATTCAGAGATGCTATTAGGAAATTAGGAAAAATATTATATAATGTTATTAGGCTACGCTAATTTGGATTAGTTTACCATGAATTCAGTTAGTTTGAAAAGCATAATCCATCAATCGGTTTGTAAATAAAGACTCCTTTATATATATATTTATTTATGTTTTTAGTATGTTCAGTGTTGGGGAGCGGCCTGGCATAGTGGATAGAGCGCGGGCTTTCGATCTCGGAGGCCCGGGTTCAAATCCCGCCAATCACCAATGACATTTTCGCTATGTGATTTTGCCGTGACCCACTAGGCCTAGCCTGAAGTAATGTGCAAAACGGTTCCGGGCTAGGTCAACCGTCCTGGGATGTGAAGGGAGGACAAAATAAAGTATGATCAGTGTCGTCGAACATGAATTAATAAGTCAAATATTTATTTCAATAGACGAAGACGTTTTGACGACAGGGGATGTCAACCTTTGTAAAGAGGCAGTATTTGACAGTTGACATTTGAAATGTTGCGTGAGTAGACTGGAATGGTTACTAAACACTCTCCTGTTAGGCTGACTGGCCGAGAGCACTGGCCTTAAGGTGGTGCAGTCGAAAATTTTTATGATACGTTTTCTTTTATTTTTATGTTACTCATGATAAAAAAGTTCCCAGGAATTAAAACAAAATTTTTTGGATGTAAAATTTGTGAGCTACAGATGTCAAAAGTGTAATAATGGGGCGAAAATTCCCATCTTTCTTGCATCATTCACGAAGGCACGGTATTCACAACCTACAGAGCCTATATTTGTGAAATATTTATGATTAATGAATGTCTTAAACCTAACATCAAGGAAATAAAAAAACTTCAATGTTGTTGGAAAATAATTTTTCCTTCCGTTTCATAACTGTCAAATCATTAAAGATTATGTCATTTTGTAGGCCAAATGATTCCATACTATATCCCAAAAAATAAAATGTTTATAATCTAAACTTTCTCCAGGAATGTTGCACAAACAAACTGAACTTAACACCTGCATAATTTGGTTATGCAACCCGCATTCAACTAAAGAATGCTACCAGAATATTCCTATGACACATCCCAATCACATGCACTGACAAAAAGTTCAGAAAAATAAAGTAAAAAAATCATTAGACTGTCATGCTGCCTGGCGGAATAGTTTGTCCCTAACGGTGCCCGCACAACTTTAAGTAGGTCAGCTGAGAAGATGGGGATCATTTACTTAGGAGGGAGTACTAGGGTATATGCTGAAAGACCGAGGGGCTTATTGAGCTCGTGACCCATGAAGCCTAGGGGCCAAGTGAGTAACGTAGTTTTTCTTCTCTCTTTAAAGTGAAGGTTTTAAAATTCATTCAAATTCCAGGCTGCTCACCTTTTGAGTTATCTTTAATTGAATTTTAATCCTATCGAATCTTTAACTTTCTTCCAGCATTTTATTGAAAGTAGTTGTTACTGTTGGTTTTGAGAGATTTTCTTGTATTAAAGTCATAACTTGTCAAGACATAGTGAGCATTTTATTTAGCCTGAGAATGAATGTATTTCATTGTAAGCAAACATGTGTCTTACTTGTTCGAGCTAGGTCCCCGTAGCGGGTGGAGGGCTTTATTCTATTTGGCCAGCAGGTGAAGTTTCTTAGCCCGTTACAACTTCATCTAACTAAAAAATAGCAATGTATTCTTAAATTCCCCATATGAGATAACATTTACTTATTTAATTGTGTTTACAATGTAGCTACTTCAGTAAGTTCTATTGGATAAATCACAAATTGATTCACAAACAACTAGTGCAGCTATAGCATAATTTTTCAATGGTCCAAAGATATGGCATCACCATTATCTTGATATGTAATAACGTGTATTTTAAATTAATAGCCGGTAAAATGTTTTGATAGTATTTACAAATTTATCCTTTTCAAGCCAACATCATTCGTCATTTATGTTTCATAAACTAAACAAACACAATTTTAGCTTAATCCAGTCTAGTGTTTAAGAAAAGTCCACAGTATATACGAGGTAGTATCTTCGTAATCTCTCAGCGCAGGATTACAAGAAGCCATTTCTGAGAAATCACTTACTGAGATATTCAGAGAGGATTAAACTGATCAAAGCTCTAGTCTGATTATGACCTTTGCATAAACAACCGAAAATCCTTCTCCATGAGGTATTTTTGAAAGACGTTCCTTCCAACCCCTTAGGGGTTTCATCAGATACGGAAAATGTATCCTTGTGATTTAGATCACTTTGTTCTCATTTTATTTTTAGTTTTTAGTTAGTATTTACAATTTTAATTAATACTACATAGTATGTAGCACATCTCGACTACCAGATTTCAACTTTTAAATGAGTATACCAAATTTATGCTTAGGACGTTATAACCATGAAAATATGTGTAAGCCTTATGTTGAAGGCCGGATGAGTTACAAAGCATATTGGAAGAAAGTGTTCAATATGTGATGGGTTAGAATGTTTTTTTTCTCAAATTACATTTTCTTAAACATATAAGCCTTTAGCCACATAGGTAATGTAGGTAATTTTACGGTTTGCTCTGCCGTTATGATAAACGCCTTTAAATGGAAATGTTAAAATTGAACTCCTTTTTCTATTATATGTGATATTTTACTATAGACTCGAGTGTTACAAAACTAAAGATTTAAATCCAGCTTTTATTAAATTTTTAGATAAATGAACATTACATAGTAAAAAAGAAATTAGAAAACGAAATAATTTAAAGACTTACTTGCTTTGTCAACTTACGAAAGGAATGATTTTTAAACTTCTCTTTGATGAAGCAATATTGCGTTTGGTAGCAACTACAGGCTCAATTATGCGAGTATATTATTAAAGTAGCACCTTTTACTGGAGTTCTACATAACTGTTAAATCTTAATACCTAAATTTACTTCACAAAACAGACAATAGATAAATGTTTATATTTTAAAATTTAGTTTATATAGGCTGTATTATAGTATCCTCATTGTCTGTGTAATAAGTAGGCTTACAGATGTTCCGTAGAGTAGCATAGTAATAAGCGTAATACATTTTGATTAGGATTTTTGCGGACATTTGCCATCACTGATTAGTAAAAAACAAGTTTCACGACATTTCGGGATCTGGAATCTGATCCCGTCTTCAGGTGGAAGAAAACCTAGAACATAACAAGATGAGTAACACATAGCCAGGAAAACCTGGAGAAAAACACAGCTAAAACAGAGAACTGTAAAAGCAGTCACGAAAACAATAAGCTGAAAAGAAAAACAATACACAAAATAAAAAATAGCTCAGTCTCAGCTCAACTCTGATTGGGTGTGGACGTGCCCTCTCCTGCCTGGTGTTTCTTGATACTTGTGATTCCTGTGTTATTTTGTGTATTGTTTTTCTTTTCAGCTTACTGTTTTCGTGACTGCTTTTACAGTTCTCTGTTTTAGCTGTGTTTTTCTCCAGGTTTTCCTGGCTATGTGTTACTAATCTTGTTATGTTCTAGGTTTTCCTCCACCTGAAGACGGGATCAGATTCCAGATCCCGAAACGTCGTGAAACTTGTTTTTTACTAATCAGTGATGGCAAATGTCCGCAAAAATCCTAATAAAAATATAAAATCACCATCACCAACAATGAATTTCAAACAAAGAAGCGTAATACAATAGGTTGGTATATGAAATATTATGATTCTGTGATCCCTTTGCGCAAGAACAACAATAATTCATACTCTAGCTACCAAATTATTATTTCGAAATATTGCTTTTAAATTTAACTTAGCCTTTTTAACTTATATTTTAAATTTCATTACTAAGGATGTTTGGTGTAAAGTAAATATTTTATTTTTGAATTCAGTAATTGCAAGTCTGAGATTTTTATGTCATGGCAGTAAGGTGGAAGTGAAAAACTTTACACGAAAAATTTTATCAATTCACATTTTTTTTATTTAATAAAGGAACTAGATGATAAGTCTTATGATGCACTTTATTTATGTCAATGAAGTTCTATTAAATCAATTCAGAATAGTTACAGAGTGACAAGTTTTTCTATAGTCTTTTGATCATACAAATCATTCGAACATTTACACATATTTATGCCATCGCATTTTTTTTATCAAATTAATATTGTGGCGACCAAGTGAATAGCTCACCTATATTAAAAGGTAAACTTCCTCTTGTAAGTGGGGTTTCTATTACTTTATTTTGATATTTTTCCGATTTATAATCAATTCATCTGCCATACCGACAAATTTTATATAAGATACTGCCCTTCTTTAACCTTCACACTATGAATTTCCAATTGTTCACAGTTTGAACGATTTTCCTTTTCTTTCTTTGAAAATCATACGATCAAACAAATATTTTACATTTGGCTTGAAACTTGAGCTAGACAAAGAAGTGTGAAAAATCCTGAAGGCTTAATATCATAGAAGGCCAAATTGTTTGCCCTAAAGGGAGAAGCACTACTTCAGATATCCTAATTATTTAGAACCATCACAGCGTCCTCACATCTGTGAGAATCATATGACTTGAAGGAAGTGTTATTTGATTAACAGGGTAAGAGGCGAAGCAAGATGTTGGGCAATTTAATTTTTTGCATGGTTTTACAGTTTGTGGCCATGGTTTGCCTTCATGCAGTTTTAATCAACAACAGGACCAAATTTCATCTATTAGTCTCAACGGCTGCTTACTTTTTTTGGATTTAATTTTAATCCAATTTATTTTTTTGAAACTAAATCAATATTGCTGAGTTAACAGATAATATAATAATGGCGAAAAATATGAAAATTTTAATCTTTATTGCATCGATTGTAATGAATATGGATAACTATTAAGTGATATAAGAAATTAAACAATATATTAGTAAACAATCATTAACAAACCAGTTCAGGTAAATAACGTAGACACCATGCCAGTAAGCTCGCAGCAGTCGTATATTGTTCTGTGAACCATGCAATATGTTTGCTGCATGAAAATTATTGTTGGTACACGTTACAGCCGGTATTATTGAATATGTACCTCAAGCGTTAAACCTTATTTTATAAAAGGTATTAGCTTCAATTTTAACTGCAATAATGCTGTCAATATTTTATGCGATATAATAAAAACACCTTGGTTCAGTTTTACCCATAA
Organism: Flexamia atlantica; assembly: GCA_035578135.1. NCBI lineage: Eukaryota > Metazoa > Arthropoda > Insecta > Hemiptera > Cicadellidae > Flexamia > Flexamia atlantica. The sequence continues at coordinate 6,073,701 of JAQJVK010000023.1, read as the reverse complement.
GTACAAACCGTCAGCTGATTATTCATGAATTACAAGGCATATGCCATTTACTTAAATGTTTGAAATACAATTGTATCAGCCTGATTGTTGATATGGTAAATGTTTAGAAGTAGTCAAGTTACTTAGATTGCAGTCAATAACATAAATGAATCTGATGTTTTACACAAGTAAAGAAACGTATAAACAATAATGTAATATGAGCCAACATTTTTAATAAAGCATTTAGAGACATTGGTACGGAATAATTCAATAAGTAATTTATAAATAATTAATAATTTCCTTATACATATGAATATGTTAGTTTTTACAAATATTTTATTATATACAAGGTGATGTTGAGTTTGAAGTTTAATGAGTTAGCAATATATTTATATTTAATAAAAAAAATTTTGCAAACAATATTTTTAACGGGGCGTTTCATGAAAATAATATCCGTTATAATAAACAGTTATATCTCAAAAAGATAATTCAGTAATAAAGGAAGGACAGCTTTAGCAAACAAATCGCCATTTAATAATGAATTATCTTATAAGACTGAACAGATTGAAATTTCTTTCTCGGTCAGTGGATTGTTCTGCCAAATCCACCTCCTTGAAAGAATTTAAAAAAATTAGTCTTACGAGACAATTTTTTATAGTTAGAAGGCAATTTTGAAAAAAGCCTTCCAAGAACTTGGTGTCCTTCTGTAATGTATATCTATACATATAACTATCAGAGATGAGGAAATTCCTTAAATTATATTCTTATATCCACCACCAGCAAATTAAATACCAAATTTCCCGTGTCTTGATCTTATAATTTTGAAGGTAGGACTTAAGACCTCAAGACTTAAGGTAAGACTTGAAGGTGAGACCCAAGGATCGTTGTAAAGTAATGACCGTATTTCCCACCAGAATTTCCACATTTATACACTGACATGTGAGAGGTTTCACTTAAACGTCTCCTAAAGCAACAACTCTGACTGTTCCTCTGTTAAGTGTTAGAACCTCTAGCTCTTTGTGCATCATACACATTTAAATATTGATGGTAGGAACAAGATAAATGTATTTATTTAGGAAATTTCATAAAAATGCAACAAAATGCAACTTGCTTACAAAATGTAATACAAATGAATTGATGTTTTTTAGTTTACACAATGGAATTATGTAGACTTGAAATAAAAGAACGTGTTTACAAAGAATAAATATATGTGCAATTTGTTTTCGTAAATACTAAATTCAATTTGTCTTTCTAAATATTCAAAATATATTAAAAAAAAATTTAAATATATATTCCGCCATCGTCAGATCAGTTTGTTCTTACTTACCGAAGTTTGGACGAAATTGAAAAAAATATTCCATCGAACATTGAAAACGTTCAAAATCAATATTGAGTTATATTATCTCACAGAAGTCAATTATCAAACAATATCACCAATTTCCTTAATTCAAGGACTTTTTATTCCTTCGATAGAAGAATAGTACTAGTAATCATCGCTTGTTAATAAGAGGAAATAATAAAACAATAACTAAACTAAATGACAACTAAGACAATATGTTAAATCCATTGCAATTTAATTTAGAGTGTTACAAGCCTGGGTTATGAGCAAATCTACCAATGCTCTTCGGAGTTGGCGTCATTGTTATCATCTTGATCGTTCATTCTCCTTATTAATATCTGTAACAGTAACTTTACATTACTTTCAAAGTAAAACTAAATGTTTTATCTTTCCCAACTCATTTAGGAAGCCTAAACATTTTGAAACAGCTGTTTCTTTGCTCAAAATAGTCATAGATGACAAACTTCTTTTATTATTTTTTAAGCCTGCTATGGCAATATACCGAGTATAATTCGCTTGTATAATGGTTATTGTAAAATGCTCAGACAAGATAATGGCGATGATTTTAAGGTAGAATTTCAGCTCTTGTTCTAGGATCAAGAGCTATCTATCATTCTATTCATTAGAGTGCCTGTAAAATATGATGCAATATAATACAAATAATACAAGTAATGCCAATTGGTTTATTGGACTCTGAAATAGCACGATATCAGGGTTTGATATTTACGAATTAATTTTAAAAATACAAAATTTTAGTCCAAAGGAAAAGAAGAAACAATGAAGAACTGCAGTCGTGGAGCGATGCCTAAAAATCCATTTTATGTGAGATTATATCGTAGGATTAACAATATCCACAACATTTGTAAACACTTCAGTGATTAAATCTCGTTTTTAAGCATCGTCAAAACCGCCCATGGAAATCCTGAATATTGCCAACATTTTCTTAGTTTGGAGAAATGGAACCAATTTTCTGAAAAGACATCTAAAACACCGTAATTTCTGTTTTACTTACATATAAAACTATGAAAACCAACACTATGACAGCAAAACCAACGGCGACTTTTACTCTAATTGGATATAAAATATTGCAAACTTCAGGATAGCCCATTTGAAGTTTCAAGTCACACTCGAAGACGTACAAGTATATGATATCTTACTTTTACGTTTCGGTTATCTTATTGTCAGTTCGATGCGGTAATAATGTACGCTTCTTGTAATCTTAACATTACAATGACAGTTTGAAGTCATTGTTAACTTCAGTTAACAAGTTTAAGTAAGTTGTTGTGTTTTAGCAAGTTTTTAAAGTAAGTTTGCTTTTGTTTTTTTAAGTACGCTCTTTGTCGTGGAATTTAAATATATCTTTAAACAAATGCATAATCAAGATATGATTGCAAATGCCCCTTAGCGCCCTTTCTAAAATTACTTTGTAAAAAAATGTTTTGCACAGATTTCATGGTGTGTAAATTTTAATAAAAACAGGGGAAACATAATTAATGATTTATTTCTTCAATATAATAAATATTGCCGTTTGTCGGATTGTTTATCGAATTTAGAACAGACAGGAATGAAAGTTTAACTTGAATTTGTGGATTATTCAACATTATTATATTTTAACATTGGCGAATTTTCAAAATAACTTTATTAATTGAATAAGATGTTCTAGCTTTTACAATGTGATCACTAAAGATTGGATTTTATTTAACTTGTTTTCTTTCTTGCTGGAATATGATGATATTATTTTTCTTTAAACATTAATCAAGGACAAATTATTTATTTCGCATACTTTATAAAGGGAAAGAAGTGATAAACCTCAATAATACTTATTTTCAATATGGCATCAATATTATTTACAGCTCGGGATCCCCTAAATTATTATATTCCTTCTTTGTACAAAGCAACAAGTTGGATACAAAGTAACATCTGGTAACATGTTACAGCCAAAGTGCTCTAATGTTACAATATGTTTGTTTACCTCTTGTGAGGCTCTCCATTGTGAAGTGTAGCTTTGTCAGGTGTGTTAGTCCACTCAGCATGTATTAAAGAGAATTTACTTTAAAATTATGTTTTTAATTTTTCCCTAGGACCTTGTCGTTCGAAACTATAAAAAGTTTGATTTTTGGCACTTACTTTCATTACTGGGAAGAGCTTCACTGTAAAATTTATGGCTTATTTACGTTATATTCCATATACCACTTATTAAAGGAATGAATCTAAATTAATAGTATATTAATTCCCTTGCTCCTGAACGTTTTAATTTATATAAACCTCTATATTAGAGTTCCGGCCAAATCATTAGGCGGGTGAGTGAGTGCGCTGCTGGCGTTCAAAATATGTTTTTGGAGAATTACTTACCCATCTGAAGTTAAAGACAGTTATGCTCTTTGTTTATGTTCTCCAAATCAGCTGAGTAAGTTCCCCAAATATACCCAAGTAAATGTGCTTCTATCTGATGGAAATATGTTCAACTACTGAACTGTGTAGAGGAGCGGAGGTGTCTTTAACATCAAGTCATTTATACACTTGGCTGGAGTTTCCATTTTTCGCCACCCGCCTAATGATTTGGCCGGAACTTTAGGTCCTATTACGAGTTTTTTGTTAGAGTCAATTATGTTAAAATTAACAGCCCACGCAGGGTCCCCAGCCAGTGTGTTTAATTCTCCCTACGTTAAAGAAGTTAGTCAGTTTATTGCAGATTACATTATTCCATGTAATGCTTCTATAATGAATTCCATAAAAACCTACTTCTCTTGTCATTAAGAACTTGTTTCATTCTTCTACTGTTGCGAAAAAGTACCTATCTTAATTCATCTTTAATTATGAAATTAGTAACTGTTTGTATCGTTATTATGTAAAAGTTGTTTTAAAATATTTTTGTAAGCTAATTTATTACTCATTTGTTTCTTGTCTATATTTCACTAAATCATTGGCTGTATTAATGAAGATCGAGGCAAGCGACATTTAATGAATAAACATTAAAACATTAAAGCAAGTGACTACAGCTGCTCAAGTTTAAGAGAAACCAAGCATAAGTTTGATATTACTTTCCTTTTTTTATATACCTTTTTGAATATACTGGCATTTTTTTCACTCGGTCTTAGGAACAAGACATTTATTTATAATCCTCATATAATATTGTTCAATTTCCCAAACGTCTAAATTTTAATAGCCTTAATAATTTTTCTTTTCAAAACTATATCAGTGTAGTTGATGTAGATTTGGATTTAGATTGTACATCACCTCCCACAGAAGGCAGTGGATCTCTAGGATATGTGAGGGACATTTACTTCGGGAATGATTGATCTAATAAAGATCAGTAGGGTTCCAAACCTGAATAGGGTCGAAGCCTAATCTTCCCTTAATACCTCTACGGATGGATTAGAACAGACGTATTGATTGGACAGTGCATGATCATTACTATTATTACAGAAGGATTTGTTAAATTTGTATACCTCGAAAAATTGTATGCTACGATTATTATCAAATGTGCTTTAATTTTCAGAAGAATACCTTTTTTTATGCCGTGGAAATAGGCTACTAATTTGTGTGTGAATGATAATATTCATTCGAATATAGCATGTTAAGAGACATGAATAGAGAATGGTTAAGACGTGTAGTAATGAACAGTAAAAATGCATATCACAATGAACAGAGATAATAATGCAAGCAAACGCACAAAGATAGGAAATCATAATAGGCTGAACGCTATAGACCACAGATGTTGTTTCTGAGTGCAGATACAACTGCCAGGGGGATGTTCAACTGAGAGGAGGTGTTCAACTGCCAGGTTAATTAATTATTCCTTGATCATTCAAAAGCTCTTACATAATAATAATCTGATGTCAATAGAAACGTACTATACACTGACACCTGTTTTGATCTACATCTACATATTGATCTACAATTACGTCCAGAAAGTTTCTTTTAATCGGAGAGGCAGCTACTTTTAGTCGAAATCATCTGTACAAAAATGTTAATGTTTTAAAATACTGTAGTAGAAAAACACTATTAACTGCGTTATTGTTTTCACAAAAAAACGCAGAATAAAATTTTATTCAAATCCATAGTCAAACCTATCCCGACTTTGACTGCACTTTATGATTGTGTAAATTACTTAGTTATAAAGCTACGCTATTTATCAACACCTATATAAATCTGCGGTTAGTGAATCGATCTTTGGTTGACGTTGTTACATTACGTTCCCTGCTATTACTCCTATGTCCAAAATGATTCATGGTTTTCAGCAACGATTCATTAAGTTAACATCAATTAATTAATGATACGCCGTGGGACACAGATATTAAAAATTCACGCTTTTTGACGACAAGATGTAATGATTTCAAGGAAACGTTAACAGTTAAACAGTTTGAGTACACATGCTGCAGTTGGAAGTTTCCAACACATCAAAGAGATGCGGGAGCCAAAGTCGAGCGGCTAGCTTCGTAAACAGGCAAACCAGAGCTTTGTTGGGTGTGAGTTCTGCTGAGTTAACTTTCCTTATACTCAACTACGTATAAAATTGTTTTAACTTGAATCCCCTTGTTATTCTTATGGAGAATACAAAAAAGTCACATTCAAGTTTGTCCACCTTAGAGAGAGCCCCCAGATTGAGGGCTGACAAACCCATTTTTGAAACCCCCCAGGATGCCCCTTTAAAATGGTACAGCTTTTATATGTGCACCTCATGACGTAATTTTTGACCTGCCAGTTCCCGGTCTTGAAGTAATGAAAGTCAACAATCAAAACAATCAGCTGATTGCAGTAAACCGACAATTAATGCATGATTAATTGTTCTTCTGATGAATGTAGTGGCAGCACTGGTGGCAGTAGCAAAATGTTTGTTTGTTCATTATAGGCTATATTTGAAGAATTGGAATCGTAATAGTTTATGCAAGGAATACGTTGTGAGATTGAAAAATATATTGTCTTAGCAGTATGATGTAAAGCATCGGACGGCACACGCCCGGAAAGTTTTAATGGACTAGTAACGTAATATACAATTACATATTTATATTTTTACTGGTGACTGACCTGTCAATAAATAAGAAATGGTCATTCTTTGAAGTAAATACTCGGAGCTTTTTGAGATAATTGTGCAAAATAACAAGTAAGCAAGCAACCAATGCTAGTAAAATATCATAAGATTATTATGAAGAGTAGAGAAAACCGTTTCTAAAACAGAATAGACTACTGGGAAGAACGAATTGAAGCCTATTTTCAAAGAAGAAGAGATTCAAATAAGTATGATTTATTGAGTGCCGAGCTTACTGACAAAATATTTTTATTCAATCACATTTACTCAAAAACAGTCTAGTTGATTGGTTTAAACAGCTGTAGCTGTTGCGTCTATTACACTCTCTTTTGCTACCGCTAATTTCAATAAACTTTACCCTTATTTTTATTTATTTACTCTAGAAGAAATATGTTAGTCAAATTTTTTTCTAAAACCAAAAATACTCAAGTATACTTCACGCAACATAATAAAAATTATGAGTAAAGCATGAAACAAATACATTACAGCAGGAAGTTCAAACTATTTTTTCCCACAAACAAGAGTTTAAGGTTAGATGGAGTGCAGCTCTAATAGATTGCTCGAGGTAAAAGAAAAGTTATCATGTGAAAAGAAAAACAATAAAACTTCTTAACATCTGTCTACAGTTTGGCTTACCTCAAACCATTTCTCACCTCATATTATTTGAAATTAATCATGTTATTCTGACATTGAGTCGGCTTTTTATATGTTTTAAAAAATAGACTATTGTACGAATATTTTTATCCAATATTATAGTGTTTTAACATTTTATTTTTTATACTGGTGTGACAAAAAGCGAATGAAACTTTTGGCTAGGACAATAATAATAAATTATTATTAACCAACCAATCAGGTACCAGGGTGTTAAGAAGTATTATCAAAGTATTTAATTAGTTAAAAATAAATACTGTTTTAGTGTTTAATTAGTTAGTTAGTTTTAATAGTTGTAGCACCTAAGCTGCTAAAGTCACTATTGGACAGCAAGAAAAATTATAATACGACAACGTAATCATGATTATTAATCCTCTCCACATTTTAATAAATACCAACTCATAAAAGTCCTGTTTTTGGATACTCACGTTTGTTTCTGATTTAAATAGCGTTTCTGATTTGGTGTTTAGTTATTTGATCGTGCTAAGTGATTAGTTGAAATTACTTAAAATCATGCATCCTATTTCACCTAATAAGACTGCGCTAAAACATTATTTAGAAGCGCTTAAAGATATTTCTCTCCAAATGAGTGTAGATCGGTTTGTGAACCCAACCAGGTAACGATCACACCTGTACGACAACACGTCGCGATCTGGCCTAGGAAACATCCTATGTCTGTACATGTGTCTGTACATCCTATACTGTACTTATACTCGTCACTGTAAAGGATATTTAAATCACCTTTTTTTAGGGGAAAAAATAAATAAACAGGATGAAACAAATTTTATTGTTTCTGCATTCTTTTGAGTTTTTGCATCCATTGAATATTAAAAAGACAAAATGCAAATTATGCTATGACAAAGACTACGTTTATGAAACTGAAACCCAAACCCACCGTTTTTTTTTATTTATTCATATAACAAATTATATTTGTGTAAGCAGCAACTCAAAGCCAAAGTTACAAAAATTCAAACATATAACAGTTAAACTAAAAGTGCATATAATCGAGCCTATACGTTTTACTCTAGTAATACATTGGAAATTTCATCAGAATATATAAGCTAGAAGACATTCTGATGACGACATTCTGATGTTGCATGTTGCAACAGGTATGTGCGAATTGGGTGGTTTTAAGTCAATTTCCAATAAACCTCGACTAGAAGAAGCCTTATGCCAAATTGTATCTTTTATGTCAAAAAATAAGCATGGTATCGACTTTTATTTTCTCCCCATAAGAATAACATGGGGAAAATGTGCGCAAGTTTACTGCCACGGAAATGCAAAAATGGGGGATTTAAGGCTAATATAAAATAGGTCTCGACGAAATGAAGCAACATATCAAGTTTCATTGAGATATGTTGAGACATAAGCGAGTTATACGATTTTATTTATTTCCCATAAGGTTAACATTGGACGACTTTTTGAGTTCATCACCGGCAGTATCTCGGTAACCAATGAACATAGAGCAATGATCCAACATATCAAATTGTTTGTTTTTTAAGCTGAATTCAATGGTTTGAGGTAAAACGTGATCACTTAAATTGTTCTACAGGAAAATTGCAAAAAACCCTTTTTTTATGGGCAATTTTCATGTTTGTCCACCTTGGAGAAAGCCCCCAGATTGAGGGCTCAAAAACCCATTTTGGACACCCCCAAGGATGCCTCTTCAAAACTGTATAACTTTTACATGTGCACCTTATGACGAAATTTTTGACCTCCCAGCTCCCGGTCTATTAATTCCTAGAGCACGGTAAATTTACTGTGCAATGCACGGTACATGTGCTGTGCAGTGATCGGCAAAGATTAACTTTCCAGCCAAGAGTAAGGCACAGAAAACAGATGTTTCTGTGTAGTATGATGTAAAAACATTTACCATAGATATGTGTTGCTAAATTGCCAACTAAATGACAAAACCATTTAAAAAAAAAACTACGGGTAGAGCTCTGCAATAAAATATTTTTATGCCAGTATGAAAGGTAGCAATTAGACAAAGAGGAAAACGAGGACAAATATTGAACTACTGAGCAGGTTTAATTCCACCGGGTACTAATTTAAAATTTCGAAAGGGAATAAATTTTCTAAATATCCCACCAAACCTCATCCTGACAGGCATTATCGGCTAAAATTGTTAATAAATTCCATATTTTAGGTATATAAACTAACTTACAAGTAAACATTTTTTAAGAATAAACATTTTTGCTTGGTTCTAAAGAAGTTTTTACTTACATTTTATATATATAACGCGTGCAATGCTAATCAAGAAATTATTTTCACACAAAGAGGGCAGGTAAGAGAGAGCCAATCAATCAATGGTTGACCATAATCAACCGAAGAATGCCTTTGACTGCCTTGTGGACCGTAGTACAAAGTGAAACTTGTTGCTGGGTTGATTACCTAATGGTTCATGTTCACAAAACGTTCCGTCTTTCACTTCGTTACATTTACGGCATCCATGGTTGGTTAGTGATTACTTGAGGTTCATTTCATTTATTTTAATTAATTCTAGGTGCTTTCAAAGTTCCTTCAGTTTTCTGTATGTTTTTTGGCTTTTATATATCTTTACTTACTGATCATGTATGAAATGAAAACATTGATTAAGAGAGCAAGGTTACCTATGACAAAATAACTAAATACTAAGAAAGAAGTAACAGATTTCAACTTGTGGCTGTTTAAATTTAAATGTGGTTTTAAATTACCTTTTTCGTCTCCAGTTCAATGGTTGAATTTTTTATCTACAACCGGATTTCGACGCCAAATTGCGTCATTATCAAGTAGGCTGTCAAACGGCTGTCCTACATCAAGTTGAAATTGCAGTCGGTCGAGGCGACGACGTTTTAACACATAACAAACACAGACACATGACACATTACTTACGTACAAACTAACAAATAAATAAATACACGCATACGTTAGACGGACGGGCTGCAATGTCCTTTACTTTACACTACTATCACGGCTGCCGGCACGGGGACACAAAATTAGTTTGTTTAAATTTAGTCAATTCCCTACTTTATCAATGAGATGTAATTCATGAACCTACATAATCCACCATTTCGACACTTGGCCTAGAATAGTTCACATGAATGCAATTAGTGTGTAATACACATTATAACTTGTCTATCAAGAGATATTTAGAACACTCGTTTTGCTCTTCCTCTAACTCAGTCTCTGTAACTAGGGCCTTGTATAGTAATAAAATAATAACATATTTATAATACAATCGATGATAAACTACTACAACTTAAAAGTAAAAGTGACACACCTCCACACCGACAGTCACAGCGGGCGTCCCTGCGGCAGCTACAGTCCCCTAGAAGTAGGGAATCCAATCCCGGGATCCCGCATCCCGGGATCCCGGGATCCTGTGTGATTTTAGGGCTTATTCAATCCCGAGATTTTTCGGCTCAATCCCGGGATTTTTCGGCTCAATCCCGGGATTTTTCGGCTCAATCCCGGGATTTTCGGGATTATAAATTTACGTTTAAAATCGGTATTTACAAGGATCTTATCAGTTAAAACAATGTTATAACTAAGAAAAACCACTTACATGTTGTTTTTGATCAAATAGCAATGGTTTGATGAGTTATTTGCCGTCTTATAGTATGTATAATAGTAGTTTCCAGTTAATATTTTCAAGCCTCTGAAAAAATACATAGAGATTTGAACTTGTTTCTGATACAATTTAATACAATTGCAATTAATTTTCATTAAGATGCTCTTATATGATCATTTTTATCGTACTTCTAGTTTTTCTAATTACATATTTCCAAGTCCTGATATTGTTTGATCAAGTAACTATATTCATGTTCTGTAAAAGACTTTTTTTAAATTATGTCTGAATAAATATTTTATGGTTAGTTCACGGTTATACAGTACCTTCCTGATAACTTGTTCCGTTTTCACTCTAATGTCTAATACTGTATTCAGTGTTTCATGATAAGGCTGACTATGTCGTACGGAAATCCGCTTTCTACAACGATTATATTACGATACCATGTAAACATATGCGAATCAATACTCAATATTTATTTTAGTATCGGCAAATACTATGTTGGGTCGATAGGTCAATCTCGGGATCAGTCACGAGATCCCGGGATAAAACTTTTTCAATCCCGAAATCCCAGGATTGAAAATATCGTCCGGGATTGGATTCCCTACCTAGAAGGCTCCTTCTCCCCCCGCTTACTCCCTGGATCCCTTACTGAGAGGCCCTGTCCCCTATCATCTTACGAGTTTCCAGCTAGCTACAGCTTTGGTACCCTGGTGACGAGTTACCTCCCATCATGACATATAAAAGGGCGTACTCTAGTCAAAATTAACACTTGCACTGTACGTTTTATAGGAATAATAGATGCAGAAAGTCAGGTGACATATTTTACACGTAAATAGACTGTAACTCTAATCGAATAACTTGGCTTAATCAGCCCATGTCACTGTCGTTAATTTTAGAATTGGGCTTACCGTCGGCCTAGGCCAAGATATTTGACTCGTATTGCAATAGCATGATACCAAATTATGGAAAAAAGTGTTAATCGTGCGTCTTTTTTCTGGATGAAAATGAAGTGAGGTTTCCTCACGTTGAAAGAGCATTCATATTACTCATATTTGTGTTCTACGTAGCCAGAAGAAATTTTCGTGGATTTCTCAAGTTTTTAAATCATAGACCGCTTTAAAGGGAAATCATCCTGAAGCTTGACGATTAAAAATTCAAAATAATAAAGTAAGATTAAAATACAATAGTATTTTGACGTAGTTTGACACTTAACGATATACGATCAACCAAGTTTGAATATACAATTAATTACCTCAAAGTTCCTTTAATATTAAACATTGAGGACAGTGTATATTGTTATGGCATGTAGATTTTCAGTGTGAAAGGTACAAAGAGAATGATCCAATAACACCAATGACATACACTGTTACACGGGCATGGCCCGAAGGCCAATATATTGGAGAAATGTTGGGTAGAGTTCCATTACTCTAAATCATTCAAACATAATCAATGTAACGCAATATACTTTTTTTATTATGTATAGAAAATTTTTAAGAGACAGGATATGAAGAAAAACTAAAAATATTTTAAATTTGGTTAAATAGATAAAAAATATAGATTTATCGCAAAATGAATTTGTTATGTGTCCCTTGGTTTTTTTCTTCCGTTATTATGCGTTTTTATAAATACTTTTATAACTGGAGCTTTACAAACAGAAAAAATTCAAATTTTTTCATTTCTAAACTTTTCCCGGCAAGGATGGGCAGTAAAACCACTAAGGGATGTTATTGTTAAAACCTCTAAACATTGTTCAAGGTTATTATCGTTCTTCTAATAGTCTTGTCAGGTTTAAGAAACTCGAGTTAACACATCAGCAAAATTTGTTCTGTTATTTTGATTTTTATGATGTTTTCCATTAATCCAATCTGAGTAAAACTAACTTTATTTCACGACAACGTGTCTCTAATACTAAAACTTTCTGAGTGTGCTACCAAAACTTGCTGAGTGTGCTATTGATGCTCTGTTATACAGTGGTGAACTCCGTAATGTCATAATCCAGATAGGATAGATTACATCAACACAAGCACTACTGATCAATATTAAAGCAATTGGGAATTAATCTTCATATCAATAGTGTTCACGAGAGGGATTGAATACCGAGGTGATATCTCGGTAGTTGTGTTACCCTTTGATGTACCCGGATCATTCAGAGTGAAATAATTAATGGAACTCGAGTGCAAAGTTCTGTAATAATAGCAGGTGTGATTTTGTGGTTCGTCTTCTCCAAATAGTTAATTTTGTCATTTAGTATTTTTCACTAATTTTTACTTTCTCCCCCCTACACAATGTATATGGAGAAAGTATTGTCTACGTCAAAATTTTCGAATTTGTGTTGTTAGTGGATATATTCGTTTTAGTGCTCCCTGAATCCAAAAAAGTTGTTTTTGGCGTGGTGTCTGTCTGTCTGTCTGTCTGTGTGTGTGTGTGTGTGTGTGTGTGTGTGTGTGTGTGTGTGTGTGTGTGTGTGTGTGTGTGTGTGTGTGTGTGTGTGTGTGTGTGTGTGTGTGTGTGTGGATGTATGTGTATGTGTGTGGATGCATACAAAGCTAGAGACGACACCAGTGGACCGATTTTCATGAAATTTGGCATATATGTATAAATCCGTGGTATCTCCAGGCGTATTTTTCATTTTTTTTGAATTTTAGATTTTTAAGGGTATTTACCCCATAAAAACCCATAAAAATGACAAAAATCCAAAATTCTCAAAAACGGCTCTAACGATTTTGATAAAAATTTCATGGTTTTTAGTGCTTAGGATGACAAACAAAATGACACCACCCGAATGTCTGTAAAAATTCAGATTCAGAAGTTATGGGGGTTTAAGTGTTAAAAATTCATATTTTTCATATTTCACAAAATCCGTAACCTCTAATGAAAGTATACTTTCAACCATTAAATTTGGCTTGAAAAACTAAATAATCCAATATTTTGAATCATTAGTTTACATCAACTGGTTGTGGACATATTTGATATTTTAGTCCGGCGGTAAACGCAGTACGTTGTCCAATGTTATTCTTATGGCAAATATTTAAAAACCGATATCTCCGTTATTTATTAACCGATTTTGATAAAATTTGGTATGTAATTGTGTGATAATTAATTCTTAATTTGTTTTATTTCACTATATACATTTTCTGGTTTTAAATGACATTAAGGGAGAAAGTATGGGTCAGTTTCCTGATACCGTTTATTTATTTTGTGTCACTCTACACCAGTAGCATGTTTTAACGTTTTGATCGGGAACTGTCCTAACCCGGGTCTTGTTTGTATCTATCGGCGACTTTTTTAGGTAGCATGATTAAGTTATCCCAGTGACAACTGGCAACAGGACCAAGTTTCGATCTTTAGATTTATTTAAGTCAATATTGATTTTAAAGACATGATCTAATTTCTGCTAATTTTCTCCTCTCAGATGTGAAACTTTTATTAGATAAGAGAAATTAACAGAATGTGACAATCGGTGGTTTTGACAGTTATTTAATTACAAGCAGTTGTTTGGGGCTAAGATTTTTAATGCTTTCCTGCTAATGGTAAAAAATATTTACATTATATTAAGAATCTAAGTGTTCAAATGAATAATACCGTCCTCTACTTTCTAGAAGCAGTGTAATAAAGCCGACCCCGAACTCTCGTTCACCAAACACCGACATCAAGCGATACACGGCCTGATTGATACTTTATACATCAGAGGTAAAAAGCAATAATCACTCCCTGGGCTTTAATGTGTAGGATCGCTGGTTACTGATCAAAGCGTATTGATTGTTCACGCTATTGTGTTTTAAAATGAAAGGTTTAATGACATAATTTATGTGATCTTTTCTCGGAAAGAATATTTAACAGTAAAATATGTTTTTGTACAATGTCATGTAGTTCTATCATACAGCTCTAACCTCTGTACATAGCTGAGCACTAAAACCATGAGAGATACGCCTTTAATTTGGACTTTGCAGCTTTGTTTGGACTAGTTAGGAGGTGAACATATCCCAAGGCCCCGTCCGTAGCCCTAGAGCGGGGGTAGGAGGGGGTCTGAAGGTATCATTTTTGTGTTTCAAAAATATTCCTCTATACCTTTTCTTTAGTTGACCTGGGTAGATCATGGATGTGAATTTTGCTTATAAGTAACATTTAAAGCTATAATAGTAAGGTTTATAATGTATACAATTACTAAGTCCAAAGTACTTTAAAAACAAGATATTAACGAAATGGGGTTTCATTCTGAGTGTGTAAAAGCAATGTACTCAACAAAAATATATATTCTGTTATATTTAAGAAGTATGTTATTTTAAATATATAATTTCAATTAGCTTAAATCATTATTATATAGCATTATTTATACTGTAGTAACATTTATGCTCTTTTGTCAAGTTGACGATTTGAGAAATCCTAGAAAACTTGCCTATTTATTATTCTTTGGCTTTCACAAATACAGAGATAAGCTTAAAGACGTGTAAACATTCAACAAATGAATGCAGTTTAACACAGTATTATCCTATTAATATAATGTAACATTTTGATATTTAAAAAGATACTTTATAATATAGTAATAAATTTATAGTTTTTTATGATAGCTTTGAATAACTTTATCAATACAAAATTTGGTAAAGTATTTGTTTTTTTAGGGGGACTTTATCAAGTTTCGTAATTTAATTTACTTATTTAATTTTAAATGAGTGGAGTTTCTTGCTCAAAGCTCCTTCATTTCACACTACAACAATATTGTTTCATTAAAGAGAGTAAAGTGAAAGCTGGAACCTTGACGTCCGTCAACAAAGGAGGAGGTGAGCTGTCGGTGTGAATGTCAGAACCAAGTTAGTAAATGGGACTGACTACAAAGGAAACGCTAAAAAATTGCTGGTTTGTATTAACAGAAACTAAAATACTGCGAGGTTCCCTAGGTTCCTCAGTAAAGATATTAAATTTAATCAATTGACTCGAAGGAAAGTTCTTTCCAGTTAAAAAAATCGGAAAACATGCGAAGATCAACAAGTAAAAAAAGTAGTACTGTATTTGGGAAAAAAATTGGTTTAGCTCTTATAACAAAACATTTATCAATATATCAACTTTATATAGGGTGTTAAAAAATGTAGGGCAATAATTTACGTAGTGATTCTTTGGGCCAAAATAAGCAAAAAAGGTTTATATAAACATAGGTCCTAAAGTGCTTAGTTTTCTGTCTATGTATTTGTTTATGATTTTTACATATTCAATCATATCTGACCGTACATGAGATATCTGACCGTTTGAGATATTTGATCGTATAAATCTCAAACTTTGTATATGTATAACCACTATTAAGAACTATTTTTGTAAGAAGTATCAAATTTCTACTGTTTACCATTTCAAAATGGCGACTGTTTTTTTCAAAGCTAAATATCTTAAAATCTGTAAATTTTAAAAAATTATAGAATAGGCAAAAAAGCTGCAAAATTTAAGACAATTAATGCTGACATTAAGATTATGATAATCGAACTACTAATAACATAGATATTTTAACTTTTGTGCATGAAAACATGGTTTCTTAGAACAATATGTCTGAAAATTGCAAGTTTTTATTCGGAAAATTTAAAATTTCTCTATTACCTGTTGATCGATTGTTATAAATTTAATATTATCGTTAATTAGATTAAATTTCTCAACTTTTTTGTCACTTGTTCTAGAATTTACGGATATTGAGATATTTAGCTTTGAAAACAAAAAAAAACAGTCACCAATTTGAAATATTTCAAAGTTGAAATTTAATACTTCTTACGAAAATAGTTCTTAATAGTGGTCATCCATATTTGAAGTTTGAAGTTTCTGCGTTAAGTGGTTCGTGAGATATTATTAAATATGTAAAAACCATAAAGAGACACACAGACGGAAAACAAAGCACTTTAGGACCTATGTTTATGTAAACCTTTTTGCTTATTTTGACCCAAAGAATCACTACGTAAATTATTGCCCCACCCTGTATAATTTAAATTAAGTAAATCAAACCATACACGTGGTTAAATAAACCAATGAAATCGCACTTCGTAAACGATTTGTCTGCTCAAGTGTGTTATTAAACAAGAAACAGGTTTTTACTTTGTCCTGGAAGTGACTTTAACAGGATATTGCGTTTTTAGGCTTGTAAATTTTGTTTTACAGACCGAGTTACTTACTTAAGTTTATACGTCATACTACGCAGAAAAAGCAGCATGTTTTTACCTTGTCCTGAAAGTAACTTCAACAGGATATTAAATTTTAATTTTGTAAATTTTGTTTTACAGACCGAGTTTTCTTACGTTGGACCACCTCATACAACTCAGACAACGCAGCATATGTTTTAATCATAACGGCACTTTAAAACAGAAATATATCGTTTATATATTCTTTAATCTAGGCAGTTTAAAATTATTTTGGTACCAACAAAAAAATTCATTTTAAGATAATTTATCTATAATATTTTTATCTAAGATAATGAATGATCAACTTGTGACTGCAATCAAGCAATGCTAAGTTACCACTTGTAGTACCTATAAACTAAATGTAGTCTATTAAATCATTTAATTAAATAAGAACAATTTGAAATATTGAATGTAGAAAAGTTTCAATAGATGGAAAAAGTTCTCTTCTTTAAGATGAGTTGTAATATGCACCTAACGGAAAGAAAAATAAGTTCCCAACTTATTCTTCACCAAGGACATATGTAACGAGACGCTAACTTTGCATTCACCTTTGTAATATACCTTTGCATCAAAGTTGTTCTATTTTTTCCTACAACCCTTGTTGTCAGGAGACTTGACATAACTTTTTATAAAATTTATTGCTTGTATTTGCACCTCTTTGATGATTGTATGGAATAGACCCTGTGTATAGCCAATAAGAGGTCGTTTTCAAGCACTTATGAATTTAGTAGTACGGAAATAAGAGTATTGCTTATAATACCGAGTGTCCATAAAATATTCATCGGGTTTTAATTACATATATCTCACTATATTTTTATCTCACGACACTGTGACTCACACGTGGTTGAAGAGAATTTTTTAAAGTTTTATAAGCATATATTAATTGTTCATTGTTACCCTTTTTATTTACTTTTATGACAAATTTTTCCCCTGAACGAAAATTGTCACAAAGGAAGCTTGCCACAGACGACTCAGCCTACAATTGCTGGGCTATTCCAGGGTTCGCTGGCTCTCAGGGACACGCAGACACTCTGCTGATTCAGGTCCGGCTCATACAAATCAACAACAAAACAAGTGCAACGCACACGAGTCGTAATCACGGCCAAACCTGAAAGAGGGGGGGGGGTGCACCTATCAGCGTGACATAACTCGGGTTCACGTGGGTCTCCTCAAATCTCCCAAGCACCCAACCATCTACCCAAAGCAATATCGGAACACGCGAGGTATATCGCCCACAACGTCTTAATTTAAACTCGGGGCCTATAACCCGCACGGACAAAAGTCTCACGCACGCTAGCGCCGCATTGCGCAAGTCAAACAAAATATACAGTAATTTAAATCTGTAATATTTATATGACTGACCTACTGTCCAGACTGTAAATATAAAAGCTACTGACTCTACTGATCGGATATACTGAAATTACTTAAGCCAAAACACGTTCCAGCTGGTCTCAAACTACCAAACTCAATCTACTCAAACTACCTAACATGTTGGCCACAGTAAAATTATTTTACTGAAACAAAAATTCTACCAGGTTGAATTGGCAAGAACAGAAATGTAATAAAATAATTCAGTTGACTGTTGATACATTCATTAATTAATCAATCAATTACAGTCGGACCTCTAATTGGCCACGTGCAACTTCTCCTGTTAAAACAGGTCTGACGCCGTCAGGCCTCTACAGCTATCAGTCACGTCTAAATAATCAAAAATAGATATTCACCAAAATATTCTATTCTGAACTTTGATTAGAACTTTTGACTTATTAAACTCTGATTTCAGTAATAATTAACCTTGCCTAGACGGCTTTCTAATTAATCATCCCCTACACCAGAACGTGTCTGGGCAGGGTCTCGAGACTATTAAAAGATTTAATATTTCAATTAAAATCTCTCGACTAAATCTGTCAGACCGTACTCACAAATGAATAATATTATTATTTAATATAATAAAGTAAACGGTGTCACTCACCAAAGCGGGTCACACTACCCAACTCAATCCACTACCGTCGCACTCGACACCGCACGTACGCCACTCGTACACTCCAACCACGAAAAGACCGCTCAACCCGTACCGTACACGATCTCAGGACGAACTGCCCTCTCCGGCCAGGGTCGTGGCCAACCCAGGCGATAAGCCTTATCGCCGGGTCAGGGTGCAGCCACCACCGCTTGCAGCCAACCTGCGTCGCTGGGACAGGTCCGCCGCCACCGCCGCAACCTGTCCGTGTCACAGCCACCGCTTGCTGCCCGCCGCCGTCGTCGCTCACCAGCCGGCCGGCGACGAGATCACGTTGGTCTTACCCCCCCCCCCTCAAAATATGACTCGTTACACTTTCATTAGTTGTTTTTAAAATGTCTACAATTGAAGAAAAACCCTTCTGAGTCTTAAGATATGATCAAAGTCTTTCTTTAATAACTGTCCAGCGAGAGTTCTTCAGACACTTCGGAGGATCTGCTCCAACTCAGCAGAGCATTTTGCGATGGTATCGGCAGTTGAAAAACACAGATCCTGCTGAAACGTAGGAATCGTAGTCGACCAAGTTTATCTGTCGATACAATAAAAATAGAGACTCTCTGATGGTTGGATTGGCCGCTGTGATGAGGATTACTTAGCTCTCCTAAGGTTCCCCGGACCTTTACTGCATCCGATTTCTTTCTCTGGGGCTATGTGAAGGACAGGGTATACATTCCCCCCATTAGCTCAAACCCTACCAGAGCTTCAAGCAAAGGGTTCGCGTTGCAGTAAAAACAGTAAGCCAGGATATGCTTTTCAACGTTTGGGCAGAGTTGCATTTTAGACTGGAAACATGTTTCGCTGCAAACTGGCAGCATATTGAGCAACTTTAGTGATATCAAACAAAACTTGAGAGTATTCTCTTTCAATCCATGCAGTTTTTAGTAGCATTCATGTATCTGTAATTCAATAAATTATTTTAAAACCCGATTAATATTTTATGGACACCCGGTATAATGCATACCAAAATAAAATAATAACGGTACAGAACGTCAATATCACGAGAAATCGCAATTTCTTTAAATTTCAGGTCTAAATAACCTTTTATGTGACATGAAATACATACCAAAATACATACCAAAATATACCAACATACCATGACATGAAATACATACCAAAATATAAAAATGCCAAACAATGTAACAGCTTTTAGTTACATAATAATAATAATAAATATCTTCTGAAAAATTAAGTCTAATACATAAATACCTTATGTAAATCGTTTGATTACTTTTGCCAACTATACAGGGTGTCCGGATATTATGGTAAAATATTTTAGTATATGATAGTAGAGGTAAAATAAGAAGAAAGGTTTCTATAAACATAGGTCCCAAAGTGCTTCGTCTTCCGTCTGTGTGTCTGTTTATGATTTTAGCGAATTTCCTTAAAGGAATAAGCTATTGCGGTAGTACTCATAGTAAGACTTAAGTCCGAGACCATGTTAACTTTTCATTTTGTGAACCCCAGAAGCAAAAACCACCATTCGTTTGAATTTATATATATATGTCTGTTGACACGATCGCGGCCGTAAATATGGTACGATCTTTGGTACAGACGTGTAAAGTGGTAATCACTCGGACGAGTTCGTGAACCAGCCCGATCGGACCACCGGAAGGGGGGGGGGGGGTAAAGGGGGATAAACCCCCAAAAAATGGGTTTTTGAGTTTTCACATAGAAAAATAAAATTTATAAAATTTTTGTTGGCACCATTGAATTCAGCTCAAAAAAAACAAACAATTCAGTATTTTGAATCTCTGCTCTGTGTCCATTGGTTACCAAGATATTGAAAGTGGTAAACACAGTGCGTTGTCTCAATGTTAACCTTATGGGAAATAAGTAAAATTCTATATCTCGCTTATTTTTCAACATATCTTGATAAAACTTGGTAAATGGCTTCTTCTAGTTCAGATCTACTAAATATTGAATTAAAACCAACCAGTTTAAACATACCTGTAGCAGCAAACCTGCATACTCATTTCCCATGTTATTCTTATGGAGCTTACAAAAACATGTCAAATCTTGCTATGTTGGATTGAAATATTTTGTTTTGCACTTGAAATTCGCTGAGTATGCAGGTCTGCTGCAACGGGGGTATTTACATATTTAATCATATCTTACGAACCTCTTAACTATAAACATCAAAATTGGTATATAGATAACCACTATTAAGAAAGATTCTTATAAGAAGTATCAAATTTATACTTTGTACCATTTTAAAATGGTGACTGTTTTTGGTATTCAAAGCTAAATATCCTAAAACAGCAAATTTAACAAAACTTATACAAGAGACAAAAAAACTGCAAGAGACAAAAAGAAATTTAATCCAATTAACGCTGATACTAAGATTATAATGATCGGACCACTAATGACAGATAAATTTCAACTTATCTGAATAAATATATGGCTCTTTAGAACATACAGTCTGAAGTTTTTATGTTTTTGTTCGGAAAATTTACCAGTTATCCAGTCATTATAATATTAATATTAGCGGTAATTCGATTACATTTTGCAACTTTTTTGTCTCTTGTGTAATTTTTTATAAAATTTACGGTTTTTAAGATATTTAGCTTTGAAAACAAAAAAACAGTTGCCATTTTGAAATGGTAAAAAATAAAAATTCTATGTTTCTTAAAAAAATATTCCTTAATAGTGATCATCCATATACCAAGTTTCAATTTTAAACGTTAAGAGGTTCGTGAGATATGATTAAATATGTAAAATCACCATGAGACACGCAGACGGAAAACAAAAGCACTTTAGAACACTCGTTTATATAACGTTTTTTCCTTAATTGTTACATCTACTATCATATAGTAAAATATTTTGCCATAATTTCCACCATACTTTACCATAATTAACTTTTTTACAATAAGTTTTAAAGGTGAAATAAATACAGTAGTTTCATCGAAATATTAAGCACTGCTGTAATAAAAAAAAAGCTTTGTTGTTCGTTTACGTTTTAAACTCATTGAATATAAAGACTATTTTAGGGATCAATATTGATTGTACAATTAATACATCCCTTTGATCAAACGCTTCCGATTCAAGCACCTGGTCTGTCGGTAACGTTTCAACTATTCTTTATTACTATCACGTTTCTTCCTTTAAAAAATCAATTAAAAAACAGAGATTATTATCACATGTAAACCATAGCAATATTTTCTGCTATTAGAAAACTTGTTCTAAGTCTTATGCCGATAAGTCTTACCAATAATTCTCGATGCAATTAAATATTTCACGGACTTTGATTACCGTGAGACTATTTTGACAGGTGCTGTCAATACAGTCTGAACTCTAAGTTAAACCAAATGATTATATATTAGCCCATCCGGAATTGCCACTTTATTCTTTCAGTATCCTATGTCCAAGAATTATAAATAAATTCTTTTATGATAAAATAAAATAAATTTTAGTATTTTTTTTATACATAAATTCTTAATTTTTTTAGACTCTATTTATGACCCTTTTTGAAAAATACACCCCACATTTTTGTTGATGGTTATTAACTTAAAAGAAAAATTGATGAAAAAAATCACCATAAGACGAAGTCTTGTAAACATTTTACAAACTTTTACTTTAATGAAGAATATCAAAGCTGAAATAATATTAAGTGAGTCGCTAAAAGAATTTACCAATAAACTGTACCGGTTGTTGTTGAATAATCAACTATAATCAAAGTGACTGTTCAATGCATACTATAAACAAATATATTTATTATTCTTTTCTGGAGCTTCATAAGAAGAGGTTGTTGTTAAAAAAAATAAAAATTCATGTTTGCAAAACTCAGTAATTTTTAGTTTGGAATAACATTTATCACTAGCATAAACCACACCTTATAATTTGAAAAATAAACATACAGGAAGACGCAATTATAAATTATCTGTCAGTTTTTCAAAAAATAGTTTAACATATTCCAGTCTAAAAATGAGTTCTTTTAACATATAGCCACCTGCTCGTCTAACAGTACTACTTATTATAATAATAGTACTGATACTACTTTCGAAAGTTTTTCAATAATTCCGTACTACTTAATATGATAATAATACTGATAAGTTACTCCTTTTTATATTTTTTCAATAATTCCCTACTACCAAGTTTTATTGTTTTATTGAACAGAAATTGTCGTAATATAACATCTCTGTCAGTTGGCGAAGCCTTTCAAGACCTAACCTTTCGCTCAAACCTTTTTTTTATGAGGATGATTTAATATTTATGATAATATTATTAATAACAAATTTCTTTGCTTGTGTTTGAATGTTTTATTATGGTTATGAAAGTACTGTGAAGGATAACAATATAAATTATTACCATCATGGTAAATGGTAAAAAGATGGATATATAACCGCAAGGGAAATCAAGTTCAAAACTTCATATCCCGTAAGAGATTCCGAAAAAGTTTTGTATTGTCTTAGAGTAATAAATCTCAACAATTGTGGTTTCTGTTTAACATTTTTTCAACAGTGTATACCTTCTGCTTATTAATATTTACCTCAGAATGTATTTAATTTAAGGTGTTCGACATCACAAAAACATTTTAAACGATAATAAATTATATTGGTTTGAAATTTTAGGCTTTCTCGTATTTGGATAGCAAAGCCAAGTGATTGATTATTTTTCAACAATTAAATTTAATGTTGGTTGTATATTTTGTTTTAGGAGTCTCTTTGTATATACGGTTCCAAAGGTTACAGATGTTTATGTAAATATTTGATGGTTGAAGAATGAACGATTAAAGAGGAATGAAAGTAAAATCCTAAGATTTAAGGTTTAGAAAATTATGCCTTATTATCATTTACCTAAATTTTACTAATAGGACACCATTTCTTACGCTATAAAAATCGTAGTAAATTGAACTTGCACTGAAAATTGGAACTTTGTACCATAAAAAGTGCTGTTCCATCACCAAAACAATTTACATTTCCATTACAATTTAGTTTTAATAAATAATTTTACATGGTTGATTTCAAAATTCCCGGCGCTTCTTAGGACAAAGCTCTTTTATGGAAAACAACCGGTACTTTTAAGATTTTTCACCTAATTGATTTTAAGAAAAGGACTATAATTTGAATCAAATAAGAAAGACCATGCCTTCTATAATTCGAGATTGTCAAAATTAACACTAGTCTAACGGACGGTCTGGGCCTTGTTATTTGAATTAGCCTATAATTATGTATGTAAAACTAATTATTTCTAAAGTAAGAGCACACAGCAGTAATTATAGCCCCTATAAGTGTAAATTGTACACACAATCCCTATTTAACTTTGCAAATATGTTATTACCTCTCGTCTTATTTTACCCAACATGTTCCTATATAATTAAAGATTCGACATCAAAAACTTTACCTTCCTATGTAATTGAGAGAATGACAGAAAATGTTCAAAGGATTGTTCCTATTAATTAACATTTTAGGATATTAGCTTACTTCATTTATACAATATGTTACCTTGGTTGTTTTAATATAGGATGATAAT
This sequence comes from Flexamia atlantica, assembly GCA_035578135.1. Classification (NCBI taxonomy): domain Eukaryota; kingdom Metazoa; phylum Arthropoda; class Insecta; order Hemiptera; family Cicadellidae; genus Flexamia; species Flexamia atlantica. The sequence goes on along the minus strand of JAQJVK010000023.1, from coordinate 6,049,512 downwards.
TGTAATCCTTGTTTTTGTTTTTCGGTCTATTACACAATTGATTCAAATCTGTTGAAATCCCCAAAAAAATATTGTTTGGTTAAATATTTATTACCCCGTAATGTCTTCATTTTTCAAATTGACAAATACAGAAAAAAACGTTTTTACCGTGATAACTTTTGATTACATTATTTTCGTTTGCTTTTTTAACTAAGCTTAACTTACCAAGATATCAAAAGTTCCTTAGTATGGTTGAAGTGAAGCTATTTGGAAAATTATTTATACAAACTTTGAGAGTATATTATACAGGGTGTTCAAAAAATGTGGGGCAATAATTAACTTAGTGATTTCTTTGGTCAAAATAAGCAAAAAAGTTTATGTAAACATAGGTCCTAAAGTGCATCGTTTTCCGTCTGTGTGTCTGTTTATGATTTTTACATATTTAATCATATCTCACGAGCCATTTAATGTATAAACTTCAAACCTGGTATATGGATAACCACTATTAAGAACTATCTTTGCAAGAAGGATCAAATTTTTACTTCGTACCATTTCAAAATGGCGGCTGTATTTTGTTTTAAAGCTAATTATCTTAAACACCATGAATTGTGGAACAATTATACAAGAGACAAGAAAGTTGAGAAATGTAATATAATTAAAGATGACATTAAGATTATAAAAATCGGACAGCTAATAATGGAGAAATTCTAAATTTTCCGAATAAAAACATGCAATTTTCAGACAGAACGTTCTAAGGAACCATGTTCTTTTGCAGAAAATTCAAAATTTCTCCGTTATTAGTAGTCCAATTATTATAACCTTGATATTAGCATTAATAATAATAATTTTTGCAACTTTTTTGGCTCTTGTATAATTTTTATAAAATTTACAGTTTTTAAGATATTTAGCTTTGAAAACAAAAAAACAGTCTCCATTTTGAATTGGTACAAAGTAGAATTTGTTACTTCTTACAAAACTTTTTCTTAATAGTGGTGTCTACATACCTAAATTGAAGTTTATGCGATTACTGGTTTGCGAGATATGATTAAATATGTAAAAATCATAAACAGACACACAGACGGAAAACGCAGCACTTTAGGACCTATGTTTATATAAACTTTTTGCTTATTTTGACCTAATCACTACGTAAATTATTGCCCAACATTATATGAACACCTTGTATATAAAACAAAAGTGAAAAAAGAAGAATTGAGAAAAAACCAGAAAAGTATTACAGCCTGGAGAAAGGTGGGATAAGCCTGCATTAAATACAACAGGCGCTATCCAATCAGAGTCAACGAAATAGAGTTGAGTGTCCTACTGTTCACCTCAGTGTCTGAGCAGTTCCCTTGTAACAGAACTGTAATAAACCAGAAAAGTATTACAGCCTGGAGAAAGGTGGGATAAGCCTGCATTAAATACAACAGGCGCTATCCAATCAGAGTCAACGAAATAGAGTTGAGTGTCCTACTGTTCACCTCAGTGTCTGAGCAGTTCCCTTGTAACAGAGTTGAGTGTTCTACTGTTCACCCCTGTGGCTGAGCAGTTCCCTTGTAACAGAGTTGAGTGTTCTATTGTTCACCCCTGTGGCTGAGCAGTTTTCCTGTAACAGAGTTGAGTGTCTTTCTGTACACCTCAGTGTCTGAGCAGTTCCCTTGTAACAGAGTTGAGTGTCCTTCTGTACAACTCAGTGTCCGAGCAGTTCCCATGTAACAGAGTTGAGTGCCCTACTGTTCACCTCAGTGTCTGAACAGTTATTTTGCAACAGAGTTGAGTGTCCTACTGTTCACCTCAGTGCCTGAGCAGTTCCCTTGTAAAAGAGTTGAGTTTCCTACTGTTCACCTCAGTGTTTGAAAAGTTCCCTTGTAAAAAGTTGAGTGTCCTACTGTTCACCTCAGTGTCTGAACAGTTATTTTGCAACAGAGTTGAGTGTCCTACTGTTCACCTCAGTGCCTGAGCAGTTCCCTTGTAAAAGAGTTGAGTGTACTACTGCTCACCTCAGTGTCTGAGCAGTTCCCTTGTAACAGAGTTGAGTGTCCTACTGTTCACCTCAGTGCCTGAGCAGTTCACTTGTAACAGAGTTGACTGTCCTACTGTTCACCTCAGTGTCTGAGCAGTTCCCTTGTAACAGAATTGAGTGTTTTACTGTTCACCTCAGTGTCTGAGCAGTTCTTTTGCAACAGAGTTGAGTGACCTACTGTTCACCTCAGTGTCTGAGCAGTTCCCTTAAACCAGAGTCGAGTGTTCTACTGTTCACCTCAGTGTCTGAGCAGTTCCCTTGTAACAGAGTTGAGTGTCCTACTGTTCACCTCTGTGTCTGAGCAGTTCCCTTGTAACAGAGTTGAGTGTTCTACTGTTCACCTCAGTGTCTGAGCAGTTATTTTGCAACAGAGTTGAGTGTCCTACTGTTCACCTCTGTGCCTGAGCAGTTCCCTTGTAACAGAGTTGAGTGTTCTACTGTTCACCTCAGTGTCTGAGCAGTTATTTTGCAACAGAGTTGAGTGTCCTACTGTTCACCTCTGTGCCTGAGCAGTTCCCTTGTAAAAAAATTTGAGTGTCCTACTGTTCACCTTAGTGTCTGAGCAGTTCCCTTGTAAGAGATTTGAGAGTCATACTGTTCACCTCAGCGTTTGATAAGTTCGCTTGTAAAAACTTGAGTGTCCTACTGTTCACGTCAGTGTCTGAGCAGATTTTTTGCAACATAGTTGATTGTTCTACTGTTCACCTCAGTGTCTGAGCAGTTCCCTTGTAAAAGAATTGAGTGTTTTACTGTTCACCTCAGTGTCTGAGCAGTTCCCTTGTAACAAAGTTGAGTGTCCTACTGTTCACCATAGTGTCTGAGGAGTTCCCTTGTAACAGAGTTGACTGTCCTACTGTTCACCTCAATGTCTGAGCAGTTCCCTTGTAACAGAATTGAGTGTTTTACTGTTCACCTCAGTGTCTGAGCAGTTCTTTTGCAACAGAGTTGAGTGACCTACTGTTCACCTCAGTGTCTGAGCAGTTCCCTTAAACCAGAGTCGAGTGTTCTACTGTTCACCTCAGTGTCTGAGCAGTTCCCTTGTAACAGAGTTGAGTGTCCTACTGTTCACCTCTGTGTCTGAGCAGTTCCCTTGTAACAGAATTGAGTGACCTACTGTTCACCTCAGTGTCTGAGCAGTTCCCTTGTAACAGAGTTGAGTGTTCTACTGTTCACCTCAGTGTCTGAGCAGTTCCCTTGTAACAGAGTTGAGTGTCCTACTGTTCACCTCTGTGTCTGAGCAGTTCCCTTGTAACAGAGTTGAGTGTCCTACTGTTCACCTTGGTGTCTGAGCAGTTCCCTTGTAACAGAATTGAGTGTCCTACTGTTCACCTCAGTGTCTGAGCAGTTCCTTTGTAACAGAGTTGAATGTTCTACTGTTCACCTTGGTGTTTGAGAAGAAGTTCCCTTGTATCAGAGTTGAGTTTCCTACTGTTAACCTCAGTGTCTGAGCAGTTCCCTTGTAACGGAGTTGAGTGTCCTACTGTTCACCTCAGTGTCTGAGCAGTTCCTTTGTAACAGAGTTGAATGTTCTACTGTTCACCTTGGTGTTTGAGAAGAAGTTCCCTTGTATCAGAGTTGAGTTTCCTACTGTTCACCTCAGTGTCTGATCAGTTCCCTTGTAACAGACTTGAGTGTCCTACTGTTAACCTCAGTGTCTGAGCAGTCCCCTTGTAACAGAGTTGAGTGTCCTACTGCTCACCTCAGTGCCTGAGCAGTTTCTTTGTAAAAGAGTTGAGTGTCCTACTGTTCACCTCAGTGTCTGAGCAGTTCCCTTGTAACAGAGTTGAGTGTTCAACTGTTAACCTCAGTGTCTGAGCAGTCCCCTTGTAACAGAGTTGAGTGTCCTACTGCTCACCTCAGTGCCTGAGCAGTTTCTTTGTAAAAGAGTTGAGTGTCCTACTGTTCACCTCAGTGTATGAGGAGTTCCCTTGTAACAGAATTGAATGTTTTACTGTTCACCTCATTGTCTAAGCAGTTCCACTGGATCAGAGTTGGGTGTCCTAAATAGCTTGTATACTGACCAATGTATATTCAGAGTACTGTCACCAGTTTCATTTTTAAATAATTTATTGGCAAGAAATACCTTTTTATATTAATTTAAAGCATTGAATTTAAGGACGATTTATATAAATATTATAAAAAAATATTTAAGAAATACGTAAGCAAGCTTTATATGATGGCGATAGCGTAAAACGGAGCTAATAGTTACGAAATTGGTCCCTGAAATTGTGTGTGAGAGATTTGTGGTTGATAAATATGGAAATTCATGCCATACCTATTAATAATACTGATAAGCTACAAAATATTCGGAAAATCATTGAGCTGAAATAAACTTGCATACATATTGTAGTCTACCTAACATAAACTTATTATCTAATTATATATATGGCTAACAATTCTGAAATGCTTAACCATTAGAAGCGTAAGTAATGTAAATAATATTAAATTTTTTAAATGTGAACTTTCATCGTGAATTCATTGCAATAAGACCATTGTTGTGACTTATTGCAAAAATGGAAGTATGTCCCATCTGTAAACACTCGAGAGTTCACTTACTAGCCCATCCAGGCAGGTAGAATACTTAAGCTTCGAGATTTTCCAGAATTTAACCAACGGTATAAAACAAAAATAAACGTAAAATTAAATAAATTCAAGGGAGACAATAGCCTAGACTCACCCCTTAACGTTCATCAAAACATATTACCGAACAAAAAAAGTGAAAAATAAAAAGTATATGATAAAATGACAAAGGACTGACTAGCAGTTACCGTATCCCCTCTAATTTGTTTCCTTAATAAGGAATGAATATAAAAGTCAGTAATTAAAATAATTAAATACCAATTACAAACATGCAATTCATAATTATAATCAAATAGAGACCCAAGAGGACTTCATATTCAATGATAAATCTTTTACACCATTAGTGAAACTCATCTCTCAAGAGATTGCATACATTAATTCAATCATCACTCGTTGAAATTAATGTATCTGATTCCAAAGATCTAAAATGTTAATAGACTTTTAATAAACATTTAATTATATGTAAATGATGAACTTTATATGCTAAAATATCTTTGTGAAATGTCAATTTTAATTCCTTTGTTATCAGGTTTTGTCAGTCTTAAAGCTAATAGATTACCCCAATATGTTTAGCAATATAATTTATTTTAGTACATTTAAATTTAATATTAAGGCGAAATTTAGAAAATCAGTCTAAAAAAGAAATTTTTGTTATTTTTTCATTTTATTTTACATTTCTTATACATTTACGGTAGAACAGCATTTTACAGACATTTTTATAAAAAATGACTATTGATAGTTAACACAGTAATAGTAAATTTATAACAGGAAAAATGAAAATATTCTTGGAAGAAGGAAAATGCAAGCTAACCTAAAAACTAACTATAAGAAATAACAAGATTGACCAACAACATAACATCAACAACGTGGTGTTATTTATCCTTGGTTATTTATAAAAGCACAGAGAACGTGTGGTCCAAGTTGTTTCCGTCATATTCCAGCAGCTTACTTATTATTTATTCATACAGTAAAACGTGCAGGGGTAGTAAACATTCTGAGATCGTTGTGATTTAAACAAACATTTCTTGGCTTTCAAAATATTTTCCGTAAGTTAAAGCGCAAATTTGACATTAGTCCCAAGCCGACAAGAGCTAAAAAAAGTCTCAAGATAGTACTTTCAACTCTCAAAACCAAAGCAAACTTTAATACATTTTTTATTGTTTTAATTCTCTGGAATAATAAAATATTTTTAAAATTATGACATATTTGTTGTAAGTTAATTGCATTTCTTTTCTTTTTATTAATGTTACTGTTATGTTTCTTGTCTGATAATTGTCCAATCTAGTTTAAGTTAACTACACTAACAAATTGATTATTTTGGTTGTATTTTAGAGGGTTGGATCACCAGTAGATCCCAAATCTTTGCACTCTTATGTTGTACAAATGCAGTTTGAATCTCAGCCAAAGCTTTTAGAAGCCTCCTATAAGTAGCGAATAAATAATCCTCCAATCAACACTTAGAATTGCGTGGGTTTAATTATTATAAAACATAAAATATGTCCGCTGTTGTTGAACAATCTGCGAGGTTTTAACATTAACAGCATTCCCAGGAAAGGATTAGATTGTTCACTAACACGAATACAGTTAGTTATTGTTTTCCAAACCAATTACTTAAATGCCCTAGAATTATAACAGGCATCTCATCAACAAAACACTTTATTAATTAAATTTCATGCTTAGTTATTATAATCTGTTGGGATTTGGAACACTTAAATTATTTACATTCAGAAAGTTGACATCGTTTATAATTTAACATTTACTTGTAATGTTATGACGTAAGATTTTTTTTGTTTTTCGTAAGCCTGAATGAACTTGGATAAATAAGATGTATCTAACTGGTAGTGCAGTATTTTCACTTAATTTCTTCTTCGTTTAGTTGCACTTCTTTTAATACTTAAAATATTGTGACAAGAAAAATACTTTTTTATTTGACTGAATTATACTCCTTAAATACTTCGCTGTATATTTGTTCTACTACGCTCAAGAACATTTAGTCTTCCTGCTATATAAGAAGTTGTAGTATGTAAAGAATTTATTAAATAATAATACTAATTTTTAGTTTTTGTATTTTGAATATTTATAATCTGAACTGTTTGTATTATTTCAATGTAACAACAAAAAGAAAAATATTGTTGATTGTTTTATTAAAAAAAAGTAAAACAATCTATCTTGACCGACTCTACATAGCTTAAGAAAAAATTATCTCTTTCATTTTATATAAGTACTTAAATAATAAGAACATTTCCAAAAAAAAAATTAAGGTAAAATTACTACGCATTTAGCATCTATTTAAAACACTTGTTTTAATGTTGTATGTGACTTATCACATTGTATCAATATTATATATTACTTAAGACTTTTATGGTTTTTTACGAACTATTTTTTCAAGAATAAATAAGATTTTGGACAGACTGAACTGCTTTTCAAGTTCTTACAAGTCTAATAATGCCTTAAAAATACTATAAAAAGCCAACTCTGAGTAATTGTATATTAGATACTCGCCTTCGGCTCGCTGGGGGCCCCGCCCTCAGGCCCCCGATGGTGTGCCCCTTGTGGGGAGGGGTTGGGTATTAAAAAGTCACAAAAAATTATTTTATTGAGTGATGTGATTAAAACGTAGTGTATACATAGTAAACACTACTATGTAGTGATAGTTTTAGCTTTAATCAGAGTGATTAAACAAAAGCTAACACTTTGTAGTTGTATCTACCCCGATCAGGAAATTCTACTAAATTCTGGAGTTATACCTATGGGTAGTTATAACTCAACTATAGTTGTATCTCCTTCAGATGTTTACTTTCTTGTCGTTTCAAAATAAATAAAAGATATAAATTTCGTCTGGCATTATAATTTATCATTGAAATTGTATATATTATTAGTTTATAGTGTATTAAAATATAACGGTGTTTGTAGGCTAAGGTGTATGAAATTATCTCACAATATCCGAACCCAATTAAATTTTTCAAAATAAGAAGCATAAAATATTTTAGTTCTGGATATAACTTTTCTTCGGTGCGTTTAATCAGTAAAATACTATTACAAACCTTTTCTTATTTTGTGTCGAAAATTTTGTGATTTGCCTTACTTTCCGCCGTTTACACGCAACCGTATTTTATAATGATGTGGATGGTGCGTTCAGGTCTTTGCGAAATATATCATTGCGTATAAAGGACCTTTTCGCGATCGGTAAAACGGCATGATTGTCTTTACATAGGTCTGCTTTTACATTTCATTATGACAAATATTTACAATGGTCTGACTTTCAGTACAAACTGCTTAACCCCGCCAAAACGACGGGGTTAGTATTTACATTACAATGGTCTGACTTTATACAAATCAATATGACTAATATTTACACAGGTCTGCTTTTACATTTCATTATGACACATATTTACAGTGGTCTGACTTTCAGTACAAACTGCTTAACCCCGCCAAAACGGCGGGGTTCGTATCTGAACCCCGTCGAAACGACGGGGTTAGTATTTACATTAGTATCATAACTTCTTCCACATTAACACATGTTTACATTTCACATTACATATTTATATTTACATATTTACATTTCATATTACATATTTACAGATACATATTTACAAATCAATTTGATTGAATAACAAACTAGACTATGACTAGAGGTATTTATTTTTAAAAATACCTAAAAAATCAATAAATTGCCCACCACGAGAATTTTGAACACTACTCTCTCATGCACCAATGTCACCGCGAATTAAAAGCTATACTGCATACATGCTGGATCTTCTGTGACGATGTTGGTGGGTACATTATCACTCTGCAGAAGAAGGTCCAGGTCTCGGTGATGGTGGCAGCAGCGGCATCTCTTCATCTGTTGGTGCAGCTGGGGCGGTGATGGCATAATGCCCCCACGGGAGAGTGTTGACACCGTCTTCTGGACAGACGTACCTCTTGTCATCATACGGTGCCAACGAGCGCTTCCGAACCACGATGGTGTAGATAATATGGCGACGACTCAAGAAGCGCTCGTTCTCCGTGTACTTGACCGTGTGGTTCTGGAGACATCTTCTATAGTCTTCCACGGTCAAGTCTCGCTGCACCACAGCTCGGTTGATCCCCTTGGCCTTCTTGATGGGAGGTGGGTTGCAGTCGTCATCTTCGCCGCTGCCGATCTGCAGAAACATGATGCAGTACAGCTTCGCCATTAGGCCGATGTACTCTGTTAGGACATGACCACCAGCTTCATCCTTGAACTTCCCCAGTTCTCTCGCATTCTTGTCGTCATAGCAAAGATGGTTGTCGGGGTAGTTGCTGGTGTCGAACTCTTCTTTGTGCTGCAGCATGTCCCGGTACACGTTGGCAGTACGGATTCTGTAGATGATGCCGTCGGTGTCCATGTAGGCCATGCGAATCCTGTCTAATCCGTACCGCTTGACCATCCTGTAGTGGAAGCCGTACATCCACCACTTTGAGTGGTCCAAAATGCACATACCCACATAGACCGGTTTATCTAGTACCACACGCGTTTTTACCATATTAAGTAGGGCCAAGTCCTCCTCAAACCACACCCGGTCGCTGAAGTTTGACTTTGCCACATACTTAAGATAGTAATCACGGTCGGTACAGATATTCACGTTCTTATGCTTACGTACATTTTGGAGGCTCATACCATACACCGCATTGACCATTAGCTTGAAGAGCTCTACTTCGAATTTGTTCTTGGCCAATTGACGGAGTCTGGTATTTAGAGCCACATACGGCTGTAACCATGCAGACTGTTTGAAGCGCAGCACACGTTGAATCCGACGAATACGTAGTCCATTCTGCACTGCTTGCTGGAGGTAGCGGTAGTGGATAACATATCCGGTCTTGTCCGTAAGAGTAGCCATCAGCTTGGCAGATCTTCCAACTCCACTGTCGAGAAGAACACTCTCATCATACGGCAGTTGGTCGGCCGGTGCTTTCATGACCTCCGGACAGAATGGCAGATCTCGGTGACGGTCATGAAGTTCAGGGTCACGTGGGTACTCCAAATCCACTTCCAGCACGTAGCCCTCTTCACCATCTGCCGGCAGGTCCATGAGGGATTCCTGGAGTTCGTCAATTTCCCGGCGTGATAGCCATTCAAAGTCACCATAAGGCAGCGGCTCGGACATCGCCCATCCGTAGAGGTTGTTGGCATCATAATACATAAGGAAGGTGTCGTCGTCCGACTCGGTGTCATCCCCCCTTATGTATTTGTTGTCAGCTACAACATGACGGGTGACGCATTGGGTGAGTCCGCCTCGAATACCCTTCTCGAAGAACAGGTACTGGTCCACATCTTGCAGGGTATCGAGGATCACGCCGGTCTTCTTGAGCATGACGTCCCACGCATACGAAGGCAAGGTCAGGTAATGCGCTGGATCCAGGTTGTAGTGCTCCAGACACATGTCGCGGAAGCTCTCGAAGATGTCAGCAAGCAGGAGTACATCCGTTGTCAGGTAGATGTTGGAGTAATCTTCGAGAGTCCTGCAGCCAAATCGTTCCCAGACTCGTTGTGCGTGGGCATAGTCCTCCGGTGAAGTGTTCTCCTCGAAAGCTCCAATTGGCGGAAGGGTTTCCTCTTGAAGTACATCCAGCGACATAATGTATCTGTAAGGGAAAACACCTTTCCTCCTAAGGAGTTGGAATTCCTCTGGGTCAGTGTGTCGGGCCTGCAAGACTTTCATTTTGTCGACGGGAAGCAACGTAGCAAGCGTAGCCAACGATTTAGCCAGGAATCGGTATGAGTCCACGAAACGCACTCTTAGGCTGTTGTGTCTGCCTGCATTCGGGTACTCAAACCTCTTCGTGAATGAAATATATTTTTCTTCATTGTTAGCTAGCACGTTGAATTCTCCCCTGTCGATGTTTAAAGCTCTTACGATGAAGTGAGCATCGTAATTGCTCATGTTGTGCAGGTAAACATTAACTGAATCCTGTTCCTTGAATTGTAGGTTACATGACTGATGTGCGGCTCCTCTGTATCTGTACGGTGGTGAGTGTTGATGGTCTCGCACCTTGATGTCCCTCGGAGTGAAGTCCTTCTGGCAGATGTAGCACGTCGTTGCCATCTGGAACTCCCTCTCCTCGTCTGCAGTGAGGCTTGGAGGGTTGCCGGGTTGACGCTGGCCGTAGAGAATGTTCCCTATGGTGTTGAGGTCCTCCCGCAGCGTTGACATGAAGTGTTGGGCCGCATTCTCACCACTGTACAGACGCAGTTTCGAGAAAGTCTCGCAGGTATCGGTGTCATCGTCGTCGACATCTCCATCCTCGGCGCTCCTGTGACTGTCACAGATGTAATACGCATATGCATAAGCAACATGCACATTCTGCGTTTTAACATTTGCCGACGACGCTGAATCACCATGATGCCGATGATGGGGGAGTCCGGGTCTGGATGTCGCTGGATCCCAGGCTGGAGGTGCCACTGTTGGTGGGGGGTTGAGAGGCCTATCACCATCATACGGCACCAACATACTCTCAAAATCCGCATAGATGGTGAATCGGCTCTTTTGGGACCTTTCCGGATGGTTGAACTTGATGATCTTATCTTCTGGTATGTCGGTTCGCAGCGGCGCATGGTCGAAGCAGTATCGTTTGTGATCTTCAAGCCGCTGCTTACCGGACAAGTTCAACTTATTCGGTTGGTTGTCAAAGTGAGCAAAACACCTCTTGCATACAAAGATCTTCTGCTTGTGCTTTGTTAGCTGACTTCGAACCAACCTTTCAAAATCTGCAATGTATGCATAGTGGCACTTATCATCTTCGGTCAAGTAGAGGAGATCGAAGTGGTTGTCTGCCTCCTTCTTGGCAATGCGGAGAGGGTAAACAATGTGGCGTACGTAGAACTGGCCAGTCCGTTTATCTTTCTTCTTTTCCTCATCCAGTCCATACACATTGACGCTTACACCATTCCTCTCCTCAAACTTGCCGATCTTGTCCAGCCTGACAGGAAAATCCAGACCCGAGAAATCAATGTTGGAACGTGCACGGAGTTGCGGAGTGAAGTTTGAAGCTTGTAGACGGTTGGAGATATTCTTGTAGTCAATGTATTTTGTGAGTATGGCATACATAAAGCATTTTTGGTCTTCATTATAAACATTAACTACTGCTTTTTTGTTGTCAATGGATTGAGGTAAAGGGACGAAGGAGCTGCCTTTGAGCGGGCGGTAGACATTTACTCTCACCTCCATATCTAACACCTGCACAAATGCCCATCCCGATCCCTTCATCTCACATGCTTCTTTTTCAGCAACCAGTTTGTTAAATAACTCACTGCAAATATCCTCCTTGTTATCATTTTGAAGTATTACGACATTCCTGGTCTTGAAGGCTCGTCTGCAGGTTTCTCCGTGCACGTCCTGAAATTCACACTCGACCCAGAGGTTAACCTTTACGCCGGTGACATGTTTTAAGACTAGGTGCATGAGAGAAACTAACTCATCAAAAACGTCCGTCAAGAAAGCTAACAGTGACACTTTGTCCGACTCTGGTTCCCGAAGACAGTATGTCTTGAGGCGGCCACGGAAGGCAGTTTCAACCTCAACAAACCGCCCTGAAGCCAGACCGCGCGGGATGTCCTCGGGTTCCTTGTCCTCAGCATCACTGTTGCTGCTGCTACTTCCTGACGGCGTAGACGGGGGAGGGAAGTCCACAGGACGATTCACAACAGGTGCAGACACTGGTGAAATAAAGCCAGGGCGAAGTGCCGGACAGCTCTGACGAATGTGCCGCGCCAAGTTGTCCTTCCTTGAAAATGCCTTCTGACACTTGGGGCACGAAACACCTGAAAGAGGCATGGTATCCGTCTGTTACCTGGTCGAAGGTTGACAATACAATAACCGGAGAGGAGAGGGAACGGGGTTTATATAGACTCACACAGACCTTTAAATCTTTATTTTGATACACAATGATATCTCACAACATTCATGGTTTTGTATTCCGTTTTTATTTCTGTCAAATGCAGTTTGCTTTATAAATTCAAACTGATTCATATGACAAACTATGTATTTTCAAATATTTCAGTTTTCCATTTAATATGTTATCAGTTAATAATGATGTTTATTTCAAGGATAAAGTCTGCTAAAATTAAAAAACATCTAGTTTATTATGAGAAAAAAAAAAGAAAAAAAGTTGTACCCACTTTGTGCCCCACCTAAATCAGTCAGTTTTCTCATATAGTGATTTTCATAATGAAATTTGAAAATGTGATTTTCATTCATTTTACTTTAAATCAGGTTTATTTTCACATTTTATAATAAGATAATAAATTACTGTTGGAACATCTGGGACTGATGACGGGACTGGGACAGATGATAGGCCGGGAGCAGGTCCACCAGTAGCAAGTGAATCTATAAACAATACACAATATCCATAAGTTCCCTATGTAGTTATTAGCAAAAACATTTACAAAAAGCAACTTACAACATCCAAGGTTTTATACTCAGTTTTGTATTTCTGTTAGATGTAGTTGCATGTTAACATTCAAACTAATTCATATGTTAATTATGAATTTTGCAATTTTTTAGTTTTCCATTTAATATGATCGCAAAACAAACATGATGTATCTTTAAGAGATACAGTCTGCTAGAATTAAAAGAAAATTAGTTAATTATGTAACAAAGGGTCGGACCCACTTTGGGGCCCACCTAAATTAGTTAGTTTTCTCTTATATTAATCTTCAGCATGAATTGAAATGTGATTTTAATTCATATTACTTTAAATCAAGTTTATATTTGTTTTGTTTTTATAATAAGTTAATAAATTACCTGTTGGTACATCTGTGACTGATGATTGGCCGGGATGGATGACGGTGTCGGGACAGATGACAGGCCGGGGGCAGGTCCACCAACAGCAAGTGAACCTAAGAACAATACACAATACCCATAAGTTCGCTGTGAAGTTATTAGCAAAAACATTAACAAAAAGCAATAGGGATATTGGTTTAAGCTTTATTCTCAGTTTCATTATTTAAATGAATATTTTATTAGGATAAACATATTTTACACACCTGTACGGTCATCCAGGGTAGATGGAGAGCCGGTAGCAGGGTGTGTCGAAGGCGTCGGTGCATGAGCAGCACGCTGGTGACGCAGGAGGGCATCATGCCGGCTGAATGTCTTCATGCAGTCCGGGCACGAGTAAGAGTCCTCCGCTCCGCCGCGATGAGCCTTCATATGCCGTTGCAGATGGCATTTCTGCACAAAGTCGGCAAAACACACCCCGCAGACAAACCGACGTTTACACTCCATGTTGTACCTGAAAAATACAAAAATTCGCTTAAAACTACACATTTTCCAATTTTTGGCTTCGAAAGAGGTTCAGTTCTATTTTTGGCCGGGGAGGGGAGGGGGGGAGGGGGGGGGCTCATGTCTATTTTTGGGCGGGATGGGGGGGGGAGGGGGGGGGGGCTCATGTCTATTTTTGGCCGGGGGAGGGGGGGGGGGCCCTTATGACTACATGACTAACTACACTTCCTAATGGCTACTCTGAATTGCACAATAGTTCTATTCTACAATGATTTTAACATTCCTCAGCTAACTCTTTAACCTGAAATAAATACATTTTATTTTTACAAAACTCAGTCTTTTTTTTTTATAATTATCTGATTTTCTATATATTCTGTTTCAGTATTTACATAACTTTAGTTCCACTATGTAAAAACAGAAAGGTTTTATGACAACAGTTTCAGTCTTAAAGGTTACAGTTTAACTCAATATCCAGATTTAAGTTTAAAATACTATTTAAATAGTATAAATCACTTATGTGAATTCAGTTTAATTAGGTTAATATTTAAAAGTAAACCTACCCTTTGTTAGATGGTGATTGTGTAATATCATGTTAAAGACCAATTGTAGTCTCAAAATCCAGAATAAAGTTATCAATACTTTTTAAAAAGTAAAAGTCATTTTTAAGTTCATTTATAAATATTAATTATTTGGTTTAATATTAAATTTAAGCATGGACTTTGTCAGTTGGTGATTGTGCAATATCATATTTAAGTCCAAATCTCAAACAAAATTGATTGAATTTATCATTATAGTTTCTTAAAATGTTATTATATATTCTTACAAATACTTATAATGTATTTACTTACAGATGAAATATCCAAATCGCACTATTCCACTGTTGCACAATACACTCAGCACTTGATCACTCTGTAGAGCACTATTCTCACGTCCGCACTAGCTGAGTACCACCACTAGACTGAGTAAACCAACGAGCGATGACACGTACGCCAAACTAGGTCGGCGCCCACCTGACGCGCCAGCTTTCACATTCCATTAGTTCCACCTGTCGCAACATGCTAACTTTCACATTCCACGGGTGTCACTGCACCAGCTTTCACATTCTCGGCATAGTGCTGTTTATGGTTTCGCTAATGAGGCTACTAGCTGGCAGTAAATACACAAATTTCAGCTTTAATAATTTAATTTTTCCAGTACCATAATTTTTGGGTAGAAATCCCGTACGCAATACGATAATATCGTACGGATACGATAATTATGTAAACAGTCTCATTAAGCATATCAATTAAGCTAATTAACATATTAATTAGCTCATTAACATATCAAAGTTCAATTCCCAGCACCATAAGACAAAAAACAAAAAAAAAAAAAAAGGTAAGTTAGGTTAACATAGCTTGAGTAAAGTTAGGTTTACTCAGTTCAAATTCTATTTTTAGCCTCGGGGGGGGGGGAGGGGGGGGAGGGGGGGGGGCTCGTCTATTTTTAGCATCGGGGGGGAGGGGGGGAGGGGGGGGGGAGGGGGGGGTACTCTGTGGGATGTGACGTCATCCTCCTCATCCCACCTCCGGTGGGACCCCCTAAAACACCCTACTAGACATTCTGATGACGACATTCTGATGTTGCATGTTGCAACAGGTATGTGCGAATTGGGTGGTTTTAAGTCAATTTCCAATAAACCTCGACTAGAAGAAGCCTTATGCCAAATTGTATCTTTTATGTCAAAAAATAAGCATGGTATCGACTTTTATTTTCTCCCCATAAGAATAACATGGGGAAAATGTGCGCAAGTTTACTGCCACGGAAATGCAAAAATGGGGGATTTAAGGCTAATATAAAATAGGTCTCGACGAAATGAAGCAACATATCAAGTTTCATTGAGATATGTTGAGACATAAGCGAGTTATACGATTTTATTTATTTCCCATAAGGTTAACATTGGACGACTTTTTGAGTTCATCACCGGCAGTATCTCGGTAACCAATGAACATAGAGCAATGATCCAACATATCAAATTGTTTGTTTTTTAAGCTGAATTCAATTGTTTGAGGTAAAACGTGATCACTTAAATTGTTCTACAGGAAAATTGCAAAAAACCCTTTTTTATGGGCAATTTTCATGTTTGTCCACCTTGGAGAAAGCCCCCAGATTGAGGGCTCAAAAACCTATTTTGGACACCCCCAAGGATGCCTCTTCAAAACTGTATAACTTTTACATGTGCACCTTATGACGAAATTTTTGACCTCCCAGCTCCCGGTCTATTAATTCCTAGAGCACGGTAAATTTACTGTGCAATGCACGGTACATGTGCTGTGCAGTGATCGGCAAAGATTAACTTTCCAGCCAAGAGTAAGGCACAGAAAACAGATGTTTCTGTGTAGTATGATGTAAAAACATTTACCATAGATATGTGTTGCTAAATTGCCAACTAAATGACAAAACCATTTAAACAAACAAAACTAAGGCTAGAACTCTGCAATATTATGTTTTATACCAGTATGAAAGGTAGCAATTAGACAAAGAGGAAAACGAGGACAAATATTGAACTACTGAGCAGGTTTAATTCCACCGGGTACTAATTGAAAATTTCGAAAGGGAATACAATTTCTAAATATCCCACCAAACCTCATCCTGACAGGCATTATCGGCTAAAACTGTTAATAAATTCCATATTTTAGGTCTTTAAACTAACTTACAAGTAAAATCATTTTAAGAATAAACATTTTTGCTTAGTTCTAAAGACGTTTTTACTTACATTCCAAATATATAACGCGTGCAATGCTAATCAAGAAATTATTTTCACACAAAGAGCGCGGGTAAGAGAGAGCCAATCAATCAATGGTTGACCATGATCAACCGAAGAACGCCTTTGCCTGCCTTGTGGACCGTAGTACAAAGTGAAACTTGTTGCTGGGTTGATTACCTAATGGTTCATGTTCACAAAACGTTCCGTCTTTCACTTCGTTACATTTACGACATCCATGGTTGGTTAGTGATTACTTGAGGTTCATTTAATTAATTTTAATTATTTCTAGGTGATTTCAAAGTTCCTTCAGTTTTATGTATTTTTTTGGCTTTTATATACCTTTAGTTACTGATCTTGTATGCAATGAAAACATTGATTAAGATAGCAAGGTTACCGATGAAAATATAACTAAATACTGAGAAAGTAGTAACAGATTTCAACTTGTGGCTGTTTAAATTTAAATGTGCTTTTAAATTACCTTTTTCGTCTCCAGTTCAATGGTTAAGTTTTTTTTTATCTACAACCGGATTTCGACGCTGAATTGCGTCATTATCAAGTAGGCTGTCAATCGGCTATCCTACATCAAGTTGAAATTGCAGTCGGTCGAGGCGACGACGTCTTAACACATAACAAACACAGACACATGACACATAACTTACGTACAAACTAACAAATAAATAAATACACGCATACGTTAGACGGACGGGCTACAATGTCCTTTACTTTACACTACTATCACGGTTGCCGGCACGGGGACACAAAATTAGTTTGTTTAAATTTAGTCAATTCCCTACTTTATCAATGAGATGTAATTCATGAACCAACATAATCCACCATTTCGACACTTGGCTTAGAATAGTTCACATGAATGCAATTAGTGTGTAATACACATTATAACTTGTCTATCAAGAGATATTTAGAACACTCGTTTTGCTCTTCCTCTAACTCAGTCTCTGTAACTAGGGCCTTGTATAGTAATAAAATAATAACATATTTATAATACAATCGATGCTAAACTACTACAACTTAAAAGTAAAAGTGACACACCTCCACACCGACAGTCACAGCGGGCGTCCCTGCGGCAGCTACAGTCCCCTAGAAGTAGGGAATCCAATCCCGGGATCCCGTGTGATTTTAGGGCTTATTCAATCCCGGGATTTTTCGGCTCAATCCTGGGATTTTCGGGATTATAAAATTACGTTTAAAATCGGTATTTACAAGGATCTTATCAGTTAAAACAATGTTATAACTATGAAAAACCACTTACATGTTGTTTTTGATCAAATAGCAATGGTTTGATGAGTTATTTGCCGTCTTATAGTATGTATAATAGTAGTTTCCAGTTAATATTTTCAAGCCTCTGAAAAAATACATAGAGATTTGAACTTGTTTCTGATACAATTTAATACAATTGCAATTAATTTTCATTAAGATGCTCTTATATGATCATTTTTATCGTACTTCTAGTTTTTCTAATTACATATTTCCAATTCCTGATATTGTTTGATCAAGTAACTATATTCATGTTCTGTAAAAGACTTTCTTTAAATTATGTCTGAATAAATATTTTATGGT
Source organism: Flexamia atlantica (assembly GCA_035578135.1). Lineage (NCBI taxonomy): Eukaryota > Metazoa > Arthropoda > Insecta > Hemiptera > Cicadellidae > Flexamia > Flexamia atlantica. Next base: position 6,031,370 of record JAQJVK010000023.1, on the reverse strand, counting down.
TAGTTCACGGTTATATTGGACCATCCTGATAACGTGTTCCGTTTTCACTCTAATGTCTAATACTGTATTCAGTGTTTCATGATAAGGCTGACTATGTCGTACGGAAATCTGCTTTCTACAACGCATTATATTACGATACCATGTATACCTATGCGAATCAATACTCAATATTTATTTTAATATCGGCAAATACTATGTTGGGTCGATAGGTCAATCTCGGGATCAGTCACGGGATCCCGGGATTAAACTTTTTCAATCCCGAAATCCCAGGATTGAAAATATCGTCCGGGATTGGATTCCCTACCTAGAAGGCTCCTTCTCCCCCCGCTTACTCCCTGGATCCCTTACTGAGACGCCCTGTCCCCTATCATCTTACCAGTTTTCAGCTAGCTGCAGCTTCGGTAACCTGGTGATGAGTTGCCTCCCATCATGACATATAAAAGGGCGTATTCTGTCAAAATTAACACTTGCACTGTAAGTTTTATAGGAATAATAGATGTAGAATGTCAGGTGACATATTTTACACGTAAATAGACTGTAACTCGAATCGAATAACTTGTCTTAATCAGCCCATGTCATTGTCGTTAATTTTAGAATTAAGCTTACCGACGGCCTCTGCCAAGATATTTGACTCGTATTGCAATAGCATGATACCAAATTATTGAAAAAAGTGTTAATCGTGCGAATTTTTTGTGGATGAAAATGAAGTTAGGTTTCCTCACGTTGAAAGAGCATTCATATTACTCACATTTGTGTTCTACCTAGCCAGAAGACATTTTCGTGGATTTCTCAAGTTTTTAAATCATAGACCGCTTTAAAGGGGAATTATCCTTAAGCTTGACGATTAAAAATTCAAAATAATAAAGTACGATTAAAATACAAAGTAGTATTTTAACGTAGTTTTACACTTAACGATTTACAATCAACCAAGTTTGAATATACAATTACTTCAAATTTCCTTTAATATTAAACATTGAGGACTGTGTATATTGTTATGGCATGTAGATTTTCAGTGTGAAAGGTACAAAGAGCATGATCCAATAACACCAACGACATACACTGTTACACGGGCATGGCCCGAAGGCCAATATATTGGAGAAATGTTGGGTAGAGTTCCATTCCTCTAAATCATTCGAACATAATCAATGTAACGCAATATACTTTTTTTATTATGTATAGACAATTTTTAACAGACAGGATATGCAGAAAAACTAAAAATATAAAAAATTTGGTTAAATAGATAAAAAATATAGATTTATTGCAAAATGAATTTGTTATGTGTCCCTTGGTTTTTGTCTTCCGTTATTATGCGTTTTTATGAATACTTTAATAACTGGAGCTTTACAAACAGAAAAAATTAAATTTTTTTGATTTCCAAACCTTTCCCGGCAAGGATGGGCAGTAAAACCACTCAGGAATATTATTTTTAAAACCTCTAAACATTGTTCAAGGTTATTATCGTTCTTCAAATAGACTTGTCAAGTTTTTTTAAATTTGAGTTAACACATCAGCACATTTTGTTCTGTTATTTTGATTTTTTATGATTTTTTTTCAGTTAATCCATTCGGAGTAAAACTAACTTTATTTCACGACAACGTGTCTCTAATACTAAAACTTTCTGAGTGTGCTATTGATGCTCTATTATGCAGTGGTGAACTTCATAATGACATAATCCTGATAGGATAGATTACATCAACACAAGCACTACTGACCAATATTAAAGCAATTGGGAATTAATCTTCATATCAATAGTGTTCACGAGAGGGATTGAATACCGAGGTGATATCTTGGTAGTTGTATTACCCTTTGATGTACCTGGATCATTCAGAGAGAAATTACTGGAACTCGAGTGCAAAGTTCTGTAATAATAGCGGGTCTGGTTTTGTAGTTCGTCTTCTTCAAATATATAACATTTTGTCATTTAGTATTTTTCACTATTAGCGAATTTCCTTAAAGGAATAAGCTATTACGGTAGTACTTATGGTAAGACCTAAGTCCGAGACCATGTTAACTTTTCTTTTTGGGGTCCCCAGAAGCAAAAAACACCATTCGTTCGAATTTATATATATATATATATATAGATCTATATACATATATATGTCTGTTAACACGATACCAGCCGTAAATATGGTCCGATCTTAATGAAATTTGGTACAGACCTGTAAAGTGGTAATCACTCGGACGAGTTCGTGAACCAGCCCGATCGGACCACCGGAAGGGGGGATAAAGGGGGATAAACCCCCCAAAAATGGGTTTTTTGAGTTTTTCACATAGAAAAATAAAAGTTATCCAATTTTTGTTGGTACCATTGGATTCAGCTCAAAAAACAAACAATTTAGTATTTTGAATCACTGATCTATGTCCATTGGTTACTGAGATATTGAAAGTGGTAAACACAGTATAACCTTTATGGGAAATAAGAAAAATTCTATATCTCGCTTATTTCTCAACATATCTTGATAAAACTTGGTAGATGGCTTCTTCTAGTTCAGATCTACTAAATATTGAATTAAAACCAACCAGTTTAAATATACCTGTAGCAGCAAACCTGCATACTCATTCCCCATGTTATTCTTATGGAGCTTACCAAACATTGTCAAATCTCGCTATGTTGGATTAAAATATGTTATTTTCATTTGAAATTCGCTGAGTATGCAGGTCTGCTGCAACGGGGGTATTTTTTTATTTTGTGTCACTCTACACCAGTAGCATTTTTTAACGTTTTGATCGGGAACAGTCCTAGCCCGGGTCTTGTTTGTATCTATCGGCGACTTGTTTAGGTAGCATGATTAAGTTATCCCATTGACAACTGGCAACAGGACCAAGTTTCGATCATTAGATTTATTTAATTTAATATTGATTTTGAAGACATGATCTAATTTCTGCTAATTTTCTCCTCTCAGATATGAAACTTTTATTAGATAAGAGAAATTAACAGAATGTGACAATCGGTGGTTTTGACAGTTATTTAATTACAAGCAGTTCTTTGGGGTTAAGATTTTTATTGCTTTCCTGCTAATGGTAAAAAATATTTACATTATATTAAGAATCTAAGTGTTCAAATTAATAATACCGACCTCTAATTTCTAGAAGCAGTGTAATAAAGCCAATCCCGAACTCTCGTTCACCAAAACACCGACATCAAGCGATACATGGCCTGATTGATACTTTATCTACGACCATTGCAATAAGCACCAATTATGGTATTACAATAAACATTATAATGATATACATTAAAACACCAAAAACCAAGCAGTACTCTAATGACGACTTTAGAGTACTGGAGTCACTTTAGAGTACTGGTTCTAGACCAATGAGAGCTCGGCATTTGACGGAAGTAGTGTCATAATAACAATTACGCAATTCGCACATCAGCTGATTGTTGCATTACAATTCATGTTTGAGTTTAATTATCCCATCAGCTGATTGTTCCACAACGATTCATGGTTCGGTCTGCTTATTTGCCTAACCTCAAATTTTAGTTGACCTATTCCATCATTAGTAAAAGTCATGAGTTTTGTTTAACTTCGGGGAAATTTTGTTGTATATTGTTGGTCGTAGATAAAATAGTGTATGCAACGATTGTATTATGCCTTTAAGCCACTCGTGAGATATTTAGAACACTCGCTTCGCTCGTGTTCTAACTTACATCTCACTCGTGGCTTAAAGACATTTTCGTTGCATAAACTACTATTATACATCAGAGGTAAAAAGCAATAAACACTTCCCGGGCTTTAATGTGTTGGATCGCTGGTTACTGACCAAAGCGCATTGATTGTTCACGCTTTTGTGTTTTAAAATGAAAGGTTTAATGACATAATTTATGTGATAATTTCTCGGAAAGAATATTTAACAGTAATAGTAGTTTTCATTACTAGGAGCGAAAGTCGCTCTTGGAAATGCGATCGAGTACCAAGGAGACACTTTTGCTCCGTGTGATGAACAACTATTTTCATCATTATGTATAAATAACCATTTAATCGTAAAAGAAATTAGACAACATAATTTTGAGGTTATCCACAATAGTCATCGTCATTTACACATCTGTTAGTTGTTTACAAACACAAGTTAAGAAATCGTTCAACCTTTCAAACGTAACATAAACAAATTTTGACATTAGAGTACGGCAAAATTTACCATATGTTTTTTCAGTACTCCTATTCGAAGTGATCCATAAACGATCATTTTGCGTACGACTTAGAGAACTAAAAACGGCTGTTTCCGGGACAGTATGATGAAATACCCCCGTTGCATCAGACCTGCATACTCAGCGAATTTCAAATGCAAAACAACATATTTCAATCCAACATAGCGAGATTTGACATATTTTGGTAAGCTCCATAAGAATAACATGGGGAATGAGTATGCAGGTTTGCTGCTACAGGTATATTAAAAATGGGTGGTTTTAATTCAATATTTAGTATATCTGAGCTAGAAGAAGCTATTTTCCAACTTTCATCAAGATATGTTGAGAAATAACCGAGATATAGAATTTTACTTATTTCCCATGAGACCTACAGTAATAGCTTCTTCCCTATAGGGGAAGTTCGCTAAAATATGTTTTTGTACAACGTCATGTAGTTCTATCATACAGCTCTAACCTCTGTACATAGCTGAGCACGAAAACCATGAGAGATACGCCTTTATTTTGGACTTTGCAGGTTTGTTTGGACTAGTTAGGAGGTGAACATATCCCAAAGCCCCGACCGTAGCCCTAGAGCGGGGGGTGGGAGGGGGTCTGAAGGTATAATTTTTGTGTTTCAAAAATATTCCTCTATACCTTTTCACATTTAAAGCTATAATAGTAAGGTTTATAGTATATACAATTACTAAGTCCAAAGTACTTTAAAAACAAGATATTAACGAAATGGGGTTTCATTCTGAGTTTGTAAAAGTAATGTACTCAACCAAAATATATATTCTGTTATATTTAAGAAGTATGTTATTTTAAATATATAATTTCAATTAGCTTAAATCATTATTATATAGCATTATTTATACTGTAGTAGCATTTCTGCTCTTTTGTCAAGTTGACGATTTGAGAAATCCTGGAAAACTTGCGTATTTATTATTCTTTGGTTTTCACAAATGCGATGAGCGAGATGAGCTTTAAGATGTGTAAACATTCAAAAGAATGCATTTTAACAAAGTATTACCCTATTAATATAATGTAACACTTTGATATTTAAAAACACTTTAGTAATATAGAAATAAATTTATAGTTTTTTATGGTAGCTTTGAATATTATTTATAATACCAAGTTTGGTGAAGTATTTCTTTTTTAGGGGGACTTTATCAAGTTTCGTAATTTAATTTATTTATTTAATTTTAAATGAGTGGAGTTTCTTGCTCAAAGCTCCTCATTTCACACTACAACAATATTGTTTCATTAAAGAGAGTAAAGTGAAAGCTGGAACCTTGTCGTCCGTCAACAAAGGAGGAGGTGAGCTGTCGGTGTGATTGTCAGAACCAAGCTAGTAAATGGGACTGACTACAAAGGAAACGCTAAAAAATTGCTGGTTTGTATTAAAGGAAACTAAAATACTGTGAGGTTCCCTAGGTTCCACAGTGAAGATATTAAATTTAAATAATTGACTCGAAGGAAAGTTCTTTCCAGTTAAAAAAATCGGAAAACATGCGAAGATCAACAAGTAAAAAAAGTAGTACTGTATTTGGGAAAAAATTGGTTTAGCTCTTATAACAAAACATTTATCAATCAATATATCAACTTTATACAGGGTGTTCAAAAAATGTGGGGCAATAATTTACTTAATGATTCCTTGGGTCAAAATAAGCAAAAAAGGTTTATATAAACATAGGTCCTAAAGTGCTTAGTTTTCCGTCTGTGTGTCTGTTTATGATTTTTACATATTCAATCATATCTGACCGTACATGAGATATCTGACCGTTTGAGATATTTGATCGTATAAATCTCAAACTTTGTATATGTATAACCACTATTAAGAACTATTTTTGTAAGAAGTATCAAATTTCTACTTTGTACCATTTCAAAAATGCGACTGTTTTTTTCAAAGCTAAATATCTTAAAAACAGTAAATTTTAGAAAAATTACAGAAGAGTCAAAAAGCTGCAAATTTATAACAATTAATGCTGATATTAAGATTATGATAATCTACTAATAACATAGACTACTAATAACATAGATACTTTAAGTTGTCTGTATAAAAACATGGTTCCTTAGAACAATATGTCTGAAAATTGCAAGTTTTTATTCGGAAAATTTAAAATTTCTCTATAAATTGTTGTTTGATTATTATAAATTTAATATCATCGTTAATACGATTAAATTTCTCAACTTTTTTGTCCCTTGTATACTTTTTCTAAAATTTCCGGTTTTTGAGATATTTAGCTTTGAAAACAAAAAAACAGTCACCATTTTGAAATAGTACAAAGTTGACATTTGATACTCTTACGAAAATAGTTCTTAATAGTGGTCATCCATATTTCAAGTTGAAGTTCTGCGTTAAGTGGTTTGTGAGATATAATTAAATATTTAAAAAACATAAACAGACACACAGACGGAAAACAAATCACTTTAGGGCCTATGTTTACATAAACGTTTTTGCTTATTTTGACCCATAGAATCACTACGTAAGTTACTGCCCCACATTTTTGAACACGCTGTATAATTTAAATTAGGTATATCAAACCATACACGTGGTTAAATAAACCATTGAAATCGCATTTTGTAAACAATGTGTCTGTTGAAGTGTGTTAAACAATAACCAGGTTTTTACTTTGTCCTGGAAGTGACCTCTACAGGATATTACGTTTTTAGGCTTGGAAATTTTGTTTTGCAGACCGAGTTACTTACTTAGGTTTACGTCATATTACGCAGAAAAAGCAGCATGTTTTTACCTTGTCCTGGAAGTAACTTCAACAGGATATTAAGTTTTTAATTTTGTAAATTTTGTTTTACAGACCGAGTTAATTATGTTGGATTACGTCATACTACACAGACAAATCAGCATATGTTTTAATCATAACGGCACTTTAAAACAGAAATATATCGTTTATATATTCTTAAACTAGGCAGTTTTAAATTATTTTGGTACCAAAAAAAATTATTTTAAGTTAATTTATCTATGGTATTTTTATTTAAGATAATGAATGATCAACCTGTGACTGCAATCGAACAATACTAAGTTACCACTTGTAGTACCTATAAACTAAATGTAGTCTATTAAATCATTTAATTAAATAAGAACAATTTGAAATATTGAATGTAGAAAAGTTTCAATAGATGGAAAAAACTTCTCTTCTTTAAGATGAGTTGTAATATGCACCTAACGGAAAGAAAAATAAGTTCCCAACTTATTCTTCACCAAGGACATATGTAACGAGACGCTAACTTTGCATTCACCTTTGTAATATACCTTTGCATCAAAGTTGTACTATTTGTTCCTACAATTCTTGTTGTCAGGAGATTTGACATAACTTTTTATGACATTTATAGCTTGTATTTGCACCTCTTTGATGATTGTATGGAATAGACCCTATGTATAGCCAATAAGAGGTAGTTTTCAAGCACTTAGAAATTTAGTAGTACGGAAATAAGAGTCTTGTTTATAATACGGAGTGTCCTTAAAATATTCATCGGGTTTTAATTACATATACCTCACTAAATGTTTATCTCACAACACTGTGACTTACACGTGGTTGAAGAAAATTTTTCTAAGTTTTATAACCAAATATTAATTGTTCATTGTTACCCTTTTTATTTACTTTCACTAGTTGTTTTTAAAATGCCTAAAATTGAAGAAAAACCCTTCTGAGTCTTAAGAAATGATCAAAGTCTTTCTTTAATAACTGTCCAGCGAGAGTTCTTCAGACACTTCGGAGGATCTGCTCCAACTCAGCAGAGCATTTTGCGATGGTATCGGCAGTTGAAAAACACAGATCCTGCTGAAACGTAAGAATCGTAGTCGACCAAGTTTATCTGTCGATACAATAAAAATAGAGACTCTCTGATGGTTGGATTGGCCGCTGTGATGAGGATTACTTAGCTCTCCTAAGGTTCCACGGACCTTTACTGCATCCGATCTCTTTCTCTGGGGCTATGTGAAGGACAGGGTATACATCCCCCCATTAGCTCAAACCCTACCATAGCTCCAAGAAAGGATTCGCGTTGCAGTAAAAACAGTAAGCCAGGATATGCTTTTCATCGTTTGGGCAGAGTTGCAACTTAGACTGGAAACATGTTTCGCTACAAACGGGCAGCATATTGAGCAGCTTTAGTGATTTCAAACAAAACTTGAGAGTATTCTTTTTCAATTCATGCAGTTTTTAGTGGCATTCATGTATCTAAGATCAATAAATTATTTTAAAACCCGATGAATATTTTATGGACACCCGGTATCATGCATACCAAAATAAAATAATAACGGTACAGAACGTCAATATCACGAGAAATCGCAATTTCTTTAAAATTCAGGTCTAAATAACCTTTTATGTGACATGAATATGAAATATATACCAAATTATAAAAATACCAAACAACGTAACAGCTATTAGTAACATACTAAATAAGCTCATCTTCTCAAAAACAAAGTCTAATACATAAAGACTTTATGTAAATCGTTTGATTACTTTTGCCAACTATACTGGGTGTCCAGATATTATGGAAAAATATTTTAGTATACGATAGTAGGCCTAGAGATAAAATAAGAAGAAAAGTTTATATAAACATAGGTCCCAAAGTGCTTCGTCTTCCGTATGTGTGTCTGTTTATGATTTTTACATATTTAATCATATCTCATGAACCTCTTAACTATAAACATCAAAATTGGTATATAGATAACCACTATTAAGAAAAAAGTTTGTAAGAATTATCAAATTTATACTTCGTTCCATTTCAAAATGGTGACTGTTTTTGGTATTCAACGCTAAATATCTTAAAAACAGCAAATTTTACAAAACTTATACAAAAGACAAAGAAACTGCAAGAGACAAAAAAAATTAATCCAATTAACGCTGATACTAAGATTATAATGATCGGGCCACTAATAACAGATAAATTTCAAATTTTCTGAATAAATATAGGCTCTTTAGAACATACAGTCTGAAATTTTTATGTTTTTGTTCGGAAAATTTACCAGTTAGTTATCCAATCATTATAATATTAATATCAGCGGTGATTCGATTAAATTTCGCAGCTTTTTTGTCTCTTGTGTAATTTTTATAAAATTACACAAGATTATAAACTTATAAACTTATAAACTTATAAAATTATAAACGGTTTTTAAGATAATTATCTTTGAAAACAAAAAAACAGTTGCCATTTTGAAATGGTACAAAATAGAAAAAAAAATAGAAATTTGATGCATCTTAAAAAAATATTCATTAATAGTGATCATCCACATACCAAGTTTGAATTTTAAACGTTAAGAGGTTCGTGAGATATGATTAAATATGTAAAAATCACCATGAGACACACAGACGGAAAACAAAAGCACTTTAGAACACTTGTTTATATAACGTTTTTTCTTAATTGTTACCTCTGCTATCATGTAGTAAAATACAGGGTGCGGCAAAAGTCAGCGTACCGAAAATGCAGTTAAACTGTAGCTACTATTAACAGTATTATTTTAATGTACCTGTTAGAGAAGCTGCTCAAAGTGACCACCATCATTGTCTATACACTTGTAGCACCTTTTTGACACTGATTTACGTATTTTGTTGCATAGTTGTGGTGTAAAACATCAGAATTTTTCGTTATAAATTCTTTTAAATGTTCTAAACTTTGAGTTTCCTCCGAAAACACGTGTTCTTTTAACAAACCCCACATACTAAAATCGCACGGAGTTATGACTGGGGACCTAGCAGGCCAATCAATAGTTCCTCTTCTTCCTAACCATTCATTGAAGTTATCATTTAAAAAGGCTCGGGTACATTAAGGCATTAGTGCGAACATTAAAACCATTAATAATGGAAGTTGATAAAACAAGCACTAAATTTACCACCTTAACTTTACTGTCACAAGTGGTATACTAACAAAACAAATATTCATCGATAAAGAATAAACGAAGACAAAATAAACCATAATTAGATGATAAGATAAGATAAAGAGTGACACTATATTAGCGCGAGAGATAAACAATGACGCTCACCGGCCTGCAGCGGTACGCTGACTTTTGCCGCACCCGGTATTTTACCATAATTTTCACCATAATTTACCATAATTAATTTACCATAATTAACTTTTTTATAATAAAGTTTAAATGTAAAATAAATACAGTAGTTTCATCGAAATATTAAGCACCGCTGTTATGAAATAAAAAGCTTTGTTTTTCGTTTTAGTTTTAAACTCATTGACTATTTTAGGGATCAATATTGATTGTACATTTAATACATCCCTTTGATCAAACGCTTCCGATACAAGCACCTGGTCTGTCGGCAACGTTGCAACTATTCGTTATTACCATCACGTTTCTTCCATAAAAAAATAAATTAAAAAACAGAGATTATTATCACATGTAAACCATAGCAATATTTTCTGCTATTAAAAAACTTGTTCTAAGACTTATGCCAATAAGTCTTACCAATAATTCTCGATACAATTAAATATTTCACGGATTTTGATTACCGTGAGATTATTTTGACTGGTGCTTTCAATACAGTCTGAACTCTAAGTTAGACCAAATGATTATATTTTAGCCCACCCTGAATTGCCACTTGACTCTTTCAGCAGCCTATGTCCGAGAATTATTTATGAATTATTTTATGATAAAAGAAAATAAATTATAGTATGATTTTTTATACATAAATTCTTAATATGTTTAGACTCTATTTATGACCCTTTTTGAAAAATACATCCCACAATTTGGTTGATGGTTATTAGTTTAAAAGAAAAATTTATGAAACAAAATTACTATAAGACGAACTCTTGTAAAAATTTTACAAACTTTTACTTTAATGAAAAATATCAAAGCTGAGATAATATTAAGTGAGTCGCTAAAAGAATTGACCAATAAACTGTACCAGTTGTTGTTGAATAATCAACTATAATAAAAGTGACTGTTCAATGCATACTATAAACAAATATATTTATTGTTTTTTTCTGGAGCTTCATAAGAAGAGGGTGTTGTTAAAAAAAATAACAATTCATGTTTGCAAAACTCAGTAATTTTTAGTTTGGAATAACATTTATCACTAGCATAAACCACACCTTATAATTTGAAAAATAAACATACAGGAAGACGGAACAATTATAAATTATCTGTCAGCTTTTCAAATGATAATTCAACATATTCGAGTCTAAAAATGAGTTATTTTAACATTTAGCCACCCGCCCGACTAACAGTACTGCTTATTATAATAATAGTACTGATACTACTTTTGAAAGTTATATATATTTTTTTATAATTCCTCACTACCCAGTTTTACTGTTTTATCGAACAGAAATTGTCGTAATATGAAATCTCTGTCAGTTGGCGAAGCCTTTCAAGACCCAACCTTTGGCTCAGACTATTTTTATTATGAGGATGAATTAATATTTATGATAATATTATTGATAACAAATTTCTTTCCTTGCGTTTGAATGTTATAGTATGGTTATGAAAGTACTGTGAACGATAACAATATAAATTATCACTATCATGGTAAATGGTAAAAAGATGGATATATAACCGCAAGGGAAATCAAGTTCAAAACTTCATATCCCGTAAGAGATTCCGAAAAAGTTTTGTATTGTCTTAGAGTAATAAATCTCAACAATTGTGGTTTCTGTTTAACATTTTTTCAACAGTGTATACCTTCTGCTTAGTAATATTTACTTCAGAATGTATTTAATTTAAGGTGTTCAACATCACAGAATCATTTTAAACGATAGTCAATAATATTGATTTGAAACTTTAGACTTTCTCGTATTTTGATAACACAGCCAAGTGATTGATAATTTTTCACCAATTAGGTTTAATGTTGGTTGTATATTTTGTTTTAGGAGGCTTTTATATATACGGTTCCAAAGGTTACAGATGTTTGTATAAATATTTGATGGTTGAAGAGTGAACGATTAAAGAGGAATGAAAGTAAAATCCTAAGATTTAAGGTTTAGAAAATTGTGCCTTATTATCATTTACCTAAATTTTACTAATAGGACTCCATTTCTTACGCAATAAAAATCGTAGTAAATTGAACTTGCACTGAAAATTGGAACTTTTTACCATAAAAAGTGCTGTGCCATCTCCAAAACAATTTATATTTCCATTACAATTTAGTTTTAATATATAATTTAACATGGTTGATTTTAAAATTCCTGGCGCTTCTTAGGACAAAGCTCTTTTATGGAAAACAACCAGTACTTTTAAGATTTTTCACCTAATCGATTTTAAGAAAAGAACTATAATTCGAATCAAATAAGAAAGATCACGCCTTCTATAAGTCGATTGCGAAAATTAACACTAGTCTTACGGACGGTCTGGGCCTTGTTATTTGAATTAGCCTATAACTATGTATGTAAAACCAATTATTTCTAAAGTAAGAGCACACAGCAGTAATTAAAGCCCCTAGAAGTGTAAATTGTACACACAATCCCTATTTAACTTCGCAAATATCTTATTACCTCTCGTCTTATTTTACCCAATATATTCCTCTATAATTAAAGATTCGACATCAAAAACTTTACCTTCCTATGTAATTGAGAGAATGACAGAAAATGTTCAAAGGATTGTTCCTATTAATTAACATTTTAGGATATTATCTTAATTACTTCATTTATATAATATGTTACCTTGGTTGTTTTAATATAGGATGATAATTGTAATCCTTGTTTTTGTTTTTCGGTTTATTTCACAGTTGATTTAAATCTGTTAAAATCCCAAAAGAATATTTTTTAATTAAATAGTTATAACCCCGTAATGTCTTTATTTATCAAATTAACAAATACAGAAAAAACGTATTTACCGTGATAAATTTTGATTACATTGTTTTCGTTTGCTTTTTTAACTAAAGCTTAACCTACCAAGATATCAAAAGGTCTTCAGTATGGTTAAAGTGAAGCTATTTGGAAAATAATTTCTACAAACTTTGAGAGTATATTATATATAAAACAAAAGTGAAAAAGAAGAGTTGAGAAAGAACCAGAAAAGTATTGGTCTGGAGAAAGGTGGGATAAGCCTGCATTAAATACAACAGGCGCTATCTGACCAGAGTCAACGAAATAGAGTTGAGTGCCCTACTGCTCACCTTGGTGTCTGAGCAGTTTCCTTGTAATACAGTTGAGTGTCCTACTGCTCACCTCAGTGCTTGAGCAGTTCCCTTATAACAAACTTAAGTTTCCTACTGTTCACCTCAGTGTCTGAGCAGTTCCCTTGTAACAGAGTTGAGAGTCCTACTGTTCACCTCAGTGACTGAGCAGTTATTTTGCAACAGAGTTGAGTGTCCTACTGTTCACCTCAGTGTCTGAGCAGTTCCCTTGTAACAGAGTTGAGTGTTCTACTGTTCACCTTGGTGTTTGAGAAGTTCCCTTGTAACAAAGTTGAGTGTCTTACTGTTCACCTCAGTGTCTGAGAAGTTCCCTTGTAAAAGAGGTGAGTGTCCTACTGTTCACCTCAGTGTTTGAGAAGTTCCCTTGTAACAAAGTTGAGTGTCTTACTGTTAACCTCAGTGTCTAAGCAGTTCCCTTGTAACAGAGTTGAGTGTCCTGCTGTTCACCTCAGTGTCTGAGCAGTTCCCTTGTAACAGAGTTGAGAGTCCTACTGTTCACCTCAGTGTCTGAGCAGTTCCCTTGTAACAGAGTTGAGTATCCTGCTGTTCACCTCAGTGTCTCAGCAGTTCTTTAGCAACATAATTGAGTGTCCTACTGTTCACCTCAGTGTCTGAGCAGTTTCCTTGTAAAAGAGTTGAGTGTCCTACTGCTCACCTCAGTGCTCGAGCAGTTCCCTTGTAACAGCGTTGAGTATCCTACTGTTCACCTCAGTGTCTCAGCAGTTCTTTAGCAACATAATTGAGTGTCCTACTGTTCACCTCAGTGCCTGAGCAGTTTTCTTGTAAAAGAGTTGAGTGTCCTACTGCTCACCTCAGTGCTCGAGCAGTTCCCTTGTAACAGCGTTGAGTATCCTACTGTTCACCTCAGTGTCTCAGCAGTTCTTTAGCAACATAATTGAGTGTCCTACTGTTCACCTCAGTGCCTGAGCAGTTTTCTTGTAAAAGAGTTGAGTGTCCTACTGCTCACCTCAGTGCTCGAGCAGTTCCCTTGTAACAGCGTTGAGTATCCTACTGTTCACCTCAGTGTCTCAGCAGTTCTTTAGCAACATAGTTGAGTGTCCTACTGTTCACCTCAGTGTCTGAGCAGTCCCCTTGTAACAGAGTTTAGTGTCCTACTGTTCACTTCAGAGTTTGAGCAGTTCCCTTGTAACAGAGTTGAGTGTCCTATTGTTCACCTTAGTGTCTGAGCAGTTCCCTTGCAACAGAGTTGAGTATTCTACTGTTCACCTAAGTGTCTGAGCAGTTCCCTTGCAACAGAGTTGAGTATTCTACTGTTCACCTCAGTGTTTGAGAAGTTCCCTTGTAACAGAGTTCAGTGTTCTACTGTTCAACTCAGTGTCTGAGCAGTTCCCTTAAAACAGAGTTGAGTGTTCTACTGTTCACCTCAGTGTTTGAGAAGTTCCCTTGTAACAGAGTTCAGTGTTCTACTGTTCACCTCAGTGTCTGAGCAGTTCCCTTGCAACAGAGTTGAGTATTCTACTGTTCACCTCAGTGTTTGAGAAGTCCCCTTGTAACAGAGTTCAGTGTTCTACTGTTCAACTCAGTGTCTGAGCAGTTCCCTTAAAACAGAGTTGAGTGTTCTACTGTTCACCTCAGTGTTTAAGCAGTTCCACTGGATCAGAGTTTGGTCTCCTAAATAGCTTGTATATTGACCAATGTATATTTAGAGTACTGTCACCAGTTTCATTTTTAAATAATTTATTGGCAAGAAATAACATTTTATATTAATTTTAAGCATTGAATTTAATGACGGTTTTCATGAATACTTTGATTAAACAATGATGGAAATATTATAAAAATATTTAAGAAATACGTAAGCAAGCTTTATATGATCACGTTAGCATAAAACGGAGCTAATAGTTACGAAATTGATCCCTGAAATTGTGTGTGAGAGATTTGTGGTTGATAAATATGGAAATTCAATCCATACCTATTAATAATACTGATTAGCTACAACATTTTTGGAAAATCATTGAGCTTAAATGAACTTGCATACATATTTTAGTCTACCTAACATAAACTTACTGTCTAATTATATATACGGCTAACAATTCTACGCTGCTTAACCATTAGAAGCGTAAAAATGAGGTTGGTTTGCGATACATCCTTAAGTAGTTTGACTAAAATTAAAATTTTAAAATGTGAATTTTCAAATTAACATTAATTAATATTTCATGGTTATTTATTTAATTGGTTAATTTCAATGAATTAATTGCAATTAGACCATTGTTGTGTCTTATTGCAAAAAATTGAATAATGTCCCATCTGTATACACTCGAGAGTTCATTTACTAGCACATCCAGACAGGTAGAATACTTGTCTGGTAGAATACTTACTGGTTCGAGATTTTCCAGAATTTAACCAACGGTATAAAACCAAAATAAACGTAAAATTAAATAAATTCAAGGGAGACAATAGCCTAGACTCACCCCTTAACGTTTATCAAAACATATTACCGAACAAAAAAGTGAAAAATAAAAAGTATATGATAAAATGACAAGGGACTGACTAGTTACCGTATCCCTTTTAATAATTTTTTCCTGAATAGGGAATGAATATAAAAGTCAGTAATTAAAATAATTAAATACCAATTACAAACATGCAATTCATAATTATAATCAAATAGAGACCCAAGAGGACTTCATATTCAATGATAAATCTTTTACACCATTTATGAAACTCATCTCTCTAGAGATTGCATAAATCATCACTCGTTGAAATTAATGTATCTGATTCCAAAGATCTAAAATGTTAAAATACTTTTAATAAACATTTAATTATATGTAATCGATGAAGTTTACATGCTAAAGCATCTTTGTGAAATGTCAATTTCATTTCCTTTGTTATCAGGTTTTGTCAGTCTTAAAGCTAAAAGATTACCCCAATATGTTTAGCAATATAATTTATTTTAGTACATTTAAATTTAATATTAAGACGAAATTTATAAAACCAGTCTAAAAAAGAAATTTGTGTTCTTTCTTAATTTTATTTTATATTCTTCATTCATTTACGGTAGAACAACATTTTACAGATATTTTTATAAAAAAATGACCATTGATAGTTAACACAGTAATAGTAAATTTATAACAGGAAAAATATATTCTAAGAAGAAGGAAAATGCAAGCTAACTATAAGAAATAACAAGATTGACCAACAACATAACATCAACAACGTGGTGTTATTTATCCTTGGTTATTTATAAAAGCACAGAGAACGTGTGGTCCAAGTTGTTTCCGTCATATTCCAGCAGCTTACTTATTATTTATTCATACAGTAAAACGTGCAGGGGTAGTAAACATTCTGAGATCGTTGTGATTTAAACAAACATTTCTTGGCTTTCAAAATATTTTCCGTAAGTTAAAGTGCAAATTTGACATTAGTCCTAAGCCGACAAGAGCTAAAAAAAGTCTGTAGATGGTACTTTCAACTCTTAAAACCAACGTAAACTTTATTAATTTTTTTTGTTTTAATTCTCTGGAATAATAACATATTTTAAAAATTTTAATATGTGTGTTGTAAGTTAATTGCATTTATTTTCTTTTTATTAATGTTAATGTCACGTTTCTTGTCTGATGATTGTCCAAACTAGTTTAAGTTAACTACACTAACAAATTGATTATTTTGGTTGTATTTTAGAGATTTGTATCACGATAGTAGATCCCAAATCTTTGCACTCTTATGTTGTTAAAATGCAGTTTGAATCTCAGCCAAAGTTTTTAGAAGCCTCCTATAAGTAGCAAATAAATAATCCGCAAATCAACACTTAGAATTGCGTGGATTTAATTATTATAAAACATAAAATATTTCCGGTGTTGGTGAACAATCTGTGAGGTTTCAACATTAACAGCATTCCCAGGAAAGGATCAGATTATTCACTAGCACGAATACAGTTATTGTTTTCCAAACCAATTACTTAAATGCCCTAGAATTATCACAGGCACCTCATCAACAAAACACTTTATTAATTAAATTTCATGCTTAGTTATTATAATCTGTTGGGATTTGGAAAACGTAAATTATTTACATTCAGAATGTTGACATCGTTTATAATTTAACATTTACTTGTAATGTTATGACGTAAAATTTGTTTTTGTTTTTCGTAAGCCTGAATGAACTTGGATAAATAAGATGTATCTATCTGGTAGAGCAGTATTTTCACTTGATTTCTTCTTCGTTTAGCTGTACTGTTTTTAATACTTAAAACAATATGACAAGAACAAATACTTTTTAATTTAACTTAATTATACACCTTAAATACTTCACTGTATATTTGTTCTACTGCGCTCAAGACAATTTTGTCTTACTGCTATATAATAAGTTATAATATGTAAAGAATTTATTAAATAATAATACTAATTTTTAGTTTTTATATTTTGAGTATTTATAATTCGAACTGTTTGTATTATTTCAATGTAACAACAAAAAGAAAAATATTGTTAATTGTTTTATTAAAAAAAAGTAAAACAATCTATCTTAACCGACTCTACTTACTTAAGAAAAGTTATCTCTTTCATTTTATATAAGTACTTAAATAAGAACATTTTCAAGAAAAAAAATTAAGGTAAAATATACTACGCATTTAGCATCCATTTAAAACACTTGTTTTAATGTTGTATATGACTTATCACATTGTATCAATATTGTATATGACTTAAGACGTTTATGATTTATCACGAAGTATTTGTTCAAGAATAAAAAAAAATTATGAGCAGACTGAACTGCTCGTCAAGTTCTTACAAGTCTAATGATTCCTTAAAAAGACTATAAAAAGCCAGCTCTGAGTAATTGCATATTAGATATGCGCACAGCCATTATTAAACTAATCTAAGTGCAGCCCTAGCAGTCCAGAAGTTGTTACATTGAGAAAAATGTTTAGTCTAGTCGGCATGGTAAATCAACATTAGCATGCTACTGTACGTTACATACGTAAAGACGTCTGTTTCACCGTTAGTACGTAGGAAATACCATGATAGCAAATAAGCGGCATGGTGTTTCACCATGCCATGGCAGTCTGTCCAGGAATAAAAAAGGTAATCGACCTAACAAATCCTGACCAAGTTGGAACTTTACACAGACGTAGAGTAAACCTTACTAATTAAAATCCCTAAACCCCCCAGAAATCCCTGCCTTACACCAGCCAACTTCTAAATAAAACCATTTCCAGTCCGTGTTTTTCTATACGTTTTTCAAACAACACGAGAACTACATGAGATACAAAAAACATGTACACTGCTATTTAGAAAAAAATTTAGGAAGAACTTGTTTCATTGTATTATATAGCTCTTTTACGACTTATTACGAACTAACAGTTCATTCTACTGATTCATTCTATTCACTCTTAATAAGACAGGTACCTCATGGAGGACGTTACCCTAAATATGAGTGAAGGATGAGTGTGATGATAGTGATGATAGTGGCGCGATCTTATAGCCTTGTTACTGACTAAGGTTGGCACGTTCCTTAGACAGGATTGTTAATTAATAGCCCAAAAACCAATGGCAGCTGGCTCCAGAAACAACCCTTCAAAAAGCTACTAACATTTCTCTGGATCGATCCGACTAACTACAAGTTCTTAGGCGGGCCCTATAGCCTATAACCACTGCACCAACCAGCCAGTTGGTAGTGATTATAATTCAAGAATCACTATTCATTTTTAATGAGCAGACTTAACCAAACCAGACTGGCCTTATTGTCAGAGTTTTTACAGTCCAATCATGCCTTAAAAAGATTATAAGAAGCCAGCTCTGAGTAATTAAATATTAGATATGCACACAGACAGGATTACACTGATCAAAGTGCAGGCCTATCTGATCATTTAGCTATTCGCAAATTTACTTCCGGCTTTCAGTTTATGGTCATAATTTGACCGAGCATGGTTATGATATAAAATTATTATTCTTTCACTCTCTTATTTGTATAAGGCAACTTAATACTTCAGTTACCCTCCACCGCGAAAATTATGATCTTAAAACTATGTCGTACAAGTTTTTTTTTCATAAAATTACCTTCTAAATTTTTATTTTGGACCATTAATAAAAAACATTTAAGAAATGTAATTATTTTAAAAGTTGATTTTGATATTTTATAGCATTTTTAATTTAAAGAAATAAATTGCATAAAGCGTAATGATAAAATTAGTAAGGCTATAAATCTTTCAATATAACAGTTTAGTGTAAAATAAATCATAAAACATTTTTATTTACCAACGCAGTGTACGTAAATGATGTTTACCACTTCTAGTACTGCTGCAAAACAGTTCGTTTATAACTTATGGTTCGATCTTAATAATACATTTTTTTGCTAAAGGTATTAATCTAGAAATCTTTAACAACTGGGAACAAATTTTAGGACAATTTATCCAAAGAGGAATTTGAGGTGAATTTTTAAAAATTACATGCGACGTTCAAATTTAATTAGTGTATTCATATATCATATGAAAACGCCATGATAAATAATGTATGTTCATAACAAATCTAGTACTACTAAAATTTAAATTATGCTATAAATGTGGATCACTATGTTGCTAATTTTGTAAAATGAAGATTTTTTCCTTGAAAAAATGTAACTTGATGATTCATGATTAGTAAGTAGCATGGATTGTTTTTTTTTTAAATATAGTCTTTGATGTTTTTGTACTTTCTGTACGTATTAAATGTTGTATGTTTTAACTTATTCTAAGAACTTGATCCAGCCCGCTTAAATTTATTAACGGCGTTGAAAATTATGTTAATTAGTGTACAAGAAAAGATGCCAAAGATGGCCTGAGGCCAAAACGCGTTATTCTGAAAACAAAAAAATGATTGGAGAATTATGTAAAATACCTGCTAACTGTTATTTAGCTCTAGTCGATCCCAAAACTGTAAAATAATGGATTCACTAAACTTTACAAAGGGGAAGAACCAGTCAAGAACTGATCAACTCTACTCATAAAACATGATTTAAAACATATCTTCTATTCTATCTTGTGTACGGATAATTATGTTATAATGATGGGTGAAAAATTAAATTTTAATGACTTGGATGGCCTCATTAGAACACCAAAGACGGAACTTCTGACGTTGCCGCCGTGATGAAACAATATCGCGTTGTTGCCACGAGCTCAATTTTGAGGTAAGTAATGAATATATTACTACCACCTAATATTGTACGGTTAGCCTC
The DNA here is from genome assembly GCA_035578135.1 of Flexamia atlantica. NCBI lineage: Eukaryota > Metazoa > Arthropoda > Insecta > Hemiptera > Cicadellidae > Flexamia > Flexamia atlantica. The sequence continues at coordinate 6,010,985 of JAQJVK010000023.1, read as the reverse complement.
GTGGTAGTAAAATATTTCAATATAGTCTGATATAATTAATATAAGTAATTATATTCTATATTATTACGTTATAAGTAATTAATTTATGTACTACCAAGTAACTCAACATCGATTGGCTTTGACTAATAAGAATATTTTATCCTTAACCTTATACCTATATTGTCATTAGTTTAAAATTGGGGTTTGAATTTTGTGTTCAGTTATTTGTTTACCACCTTCGAAATATAAAAGTAATTAGTATCCAATTTATTACCTTACAAAAAATATTTAGTAAAAGTGAAAGAAATCTGCCCTCAGAATTTGGATGTGATTTTATGTGCTGAGGAGGAGAAGTGTTGAAAAAGAAAGGGGGATATATTTAATACTATCGTGTCATGTGTATTCTGTGCTTTAAAGAATCCTAGCATTTTGTGTTTGGGGAAAATTCACATAATCTCTGGAAGCTGACAAAATTCAGAACTAAATTTGACAGGTATGTTGATGCAAAATCAGTACGCACCAAAACGATCAGTAATATATCGATCAGTAATATAACGATCAGTAATATATTTTTTATGTTGGATAGTTGATGATATTTTAAAGACTTACTACAGTGGCATGTCATTTATTGTTTGGTTATGTAGATTCAGTAGTTGTTATTTTTGATATTATATTGTCTTGTATTGTTGTGAGCATGAAGATATTTCAGTGAAAGACTAGCATGGACTTCCCTGTTATATATTTTTTGTATAATTTATTATTTACTGCATTGTAATTGGGCACCAGCCTGTTATGTACTATTTCTAAATAAATAAATAAATAAATAATGGAACATTAGCATTAGTTAGCTTATAGATCGATAAAGTCAACTTTCGATAGCAGCCTATATCTTTGTTATGAGTGTAATAAAGCCAAAGTTAAATATAAACTTGGTAACTTACCAAGAAAAAAAAATAACGACTTTGATAAATGCTATCTATCGACTACAGCTAGTGTTTTAACTGTAAAAAATAAACGTCGATTATTTGTTATTTATTATTTTTTACATTATCAAACACCAAAGCATAATATTTATTGCGTCAAACACTGTCCCACAGGGGTTTATGAAGGTGGTTTCTGGCCAGCGGAATGTGCCTTTGATCCACGTTGAACCTAATTAAGCTGGTAAAAGTAGACTTTGCTTGGCCGGAACAACACAAAAACCAGTGCCGTACAACATTTTATGCATACATGATCGAGAATACATTTAGTTGAACTCTTTATTTATAATCATTTACAATGTGACGAAACAAGTACCCAGAGCGTGTAAGTTAAAAGAAACTATAATCACTAAAGTTACTCTTTTTTTACTGTTTATTGCTTATTATATTTTCAAATCAGGATATTAATTACACTCTATACTGGTCTGTCTCTCAATTATTTCATCCTCAAAGTAAGAAATGATATGAAATACAATACATTACATTACAATAGAACAAAAATTTATCTTTAAATGCCTGAGTCAAGGCTAGTACACCGCACTTGTAAACACGGCATTTTTTAATTTCTAGCCGGCTATTAATTAACAATAAAAATATCAAAATTAATGTCTTCATTACGTAGTATTGTCGACAGCTAACGATGTAAATTTAATACCACGTCTAACTCGTACAGTCAACAACATAGCACATAGTAAAATTAATAGCAACACATTTAAAATAAAGTAAAAAATAAATATTAATTGTTAAAACGTATTTTTGGGTTTTTGAATGTGAGCATAACAGATAAAAATTACAGGAAAACTCTCCAAGCTTTCATTCTAATACTAGCTTACAACTGCAATATTTATCCTCGGCATTGTGTTGATAATAATTAAATACAAATTATTTTCCCCCAACAAGAATATGAGGTGAAAACATGTGCTGGCCATTTAATCTGCGAAAACGTTCAAGTTTAAAAACAACAGTTGAAGTATCATAATGTTTTGTGTTTCTATCAATATCTTATGGGAAAAATATTAATGGTTCCGGAAATCCCAGTGGTTTTCAGCTTATAACAATATTAAGCCCATTAGATAAATAATATAAAAATAGATAATAATATGTTTTTCACAATTATTTTGACTGTAAACCTCTGTTATGATGGAGTCAAATCCGCGTTAGTGTCGTTTGAGTACAGTCTTCATTTACATATCGAGTCACGGCATGTGTTGTCTGGGCTGGGCATAAAGCTTAATTGTTTAGATCCTCAATAGGTACTGGGGACTCAAGGCAGTAAAAGCTAGCTACTGTAGCTAGCTATTAGCTGTGCTACTGATGCTCTATTTCAGTATTAATTTGAATAAAAAATATTATTCATATAATATATTATAATACGAGAATAATAATTAAAAAAACATGTATAATACCATAATAATAATTATAATCGGTTACTAACCTTGTTCCGTCAACGATTCTAAAAAGTAATCCTTTTGGTTACTCAGAGTTTCGACCTCAAAGGGCCATTTTCAAACCTAGTCAAACTGTTTATTCTCTCTTCATTCTAATGAAGGTCGTCACACTCTTACAATAAAGTTCACATTTAAAAAGACACAAACACATAACATCGAATTTAATTTTAATCATTCCGGCCGGCCGCGTACTAACGAACTGGTTCCCGAGCGTTATCACTGTCCCTCTCTCCCTCCACTACCTCTTCCAGGTTGGCCACCTCTGTCATATGGGGGATGTATTCTATTATTATCTTCACAGAGGGCAATGACACTATTAAAAAGTACATTAGCACCGTAGTTAAGCTTATCATTTAAAGTATTGCTGATTACGTCAAATAAATTTGGTAAAATCATAAATCCTAAACGTAGTAATACCGACTCTGATAAGAAAACTAACACCGGCGTTTACAGATTGGAATGTTCAGATTGTCCTAAATTCTATATAGGTGAGACTGGGAGATCATTTGATACTAGATTTAAAGAACATCTTCCTAAACCCCAGTTACAACGACAAAAATCCACCTTTGCTGAACATTTGATTAAGTCCAATCATAATGTGCAAAGCTTTACTGAAAACTTAAAAGTATTGTACAGATGTAAAAAGGGGCCCTACCTAAGTTCACTAGAAGAATTAGAAATCTACAAAGCACATGAGACCGACCCCAGCAATACTTTAAATGATAAGCTTAACTACGGTGCTAATGTACTTTTTAATAGTGTCATTGCCCTCTGTGAAGATAATAATAGAATACATCCCCCATATGACAGAGGTGACCAACCTGGAAGAGGTAGTGGAGGGAGAGAGGGACAGTGATAACGCTCGGGAACCAGTTCGTTAGTACGCGGCCGGCCGGAATGATTAAAATTAAATTCGATGTTATGTGTTTGTGTCTTTTTAAATGTGAACTTTCTTGTAAGAGTGTGACGACCTTCATTAGAATGAAGAGAGAATAAACAGTTTGACTAGGTTTGAAAATGGCCCTTTGAGGTCGAAACTCTGAGTAACCAAAAGGATTACTTTTTAGAATCGTTGACGGAACAAGGTTAGTAACCTATTATAATAATCTAGATACGATTCAGGAGGCTAACAACATGAATAAAAACATAATAATAACATGTATAATACCATACATTGTATGGCATTATATATAATATGATATTTATATATTATATTCATATGATATTAATCATATACTAGTGGCTTGAAGGGGCTTAAACCCCCTAATGATGGAAACTTCAAACGATCGTTAATTATAGTACAAAATACCTTCATAGCAATCTCAATCTACCCTCTATTGATATCTAGCCTACCACATGGTTTTCAATCAAGTATCAGCATCACATGTTTTATGTAAACAAATCCAACGTTTTTAGATCCCAATGCTTTTTAATTGGCAGATATTTTGCGTTGTTTCTTGTTTTCTGGTGACTTTCAAGCAATTTCATTATTTTTCCCGCCATCACGGAATAGACACCTTTAATTTGAGCCCTCTCCTATCTTTCTACGACTTGCCAGACGCCCAAAATTTTGACGCAGAGAATCGCCTTACGAAATTAAATATGTGATATTATTAATATTGATTCATATTATTTATATTATTCATTATTATTATTATTATTACTATTAGAGTAAAAACCCAATACATTTCATGGTATGATGTACTTATGAGCTGATTGAAAAGTGTTTTAAATATTGTATAACTGTATACAAAATTTAAACGATAAAGATAGTTATTTATTTACAACTGTCACATTGGCTTACATTTTTTAGGCTAGGTAAACATACGACTTGCCAAAATAATAATGATAAGACGCAGCATAAAACAATTTTTTGTATGATAAATTTTTAATAGAAAACACTGATGTTACTCATTTTTCGTGAGTCACAATCTTTCTTGTAAGATTGTTTTTAAAATGATTTCCCAATATTGTACTTGGCAAAATAATCGTTGATGTGACTTAAGTGTAGAAAGAACCATATTCAAATGGTAAAAAACTATCTACGAGACATAAACAGTTAAGTATTAAACGTCTTATTTTTATTGAGGCTTTATATGATTTGAGTATTTTCCTTTATTTAGGATGCTAAAATATGTAGTATAATTTCACTTTTATAATAGGAATATCATGTGAAACGCTAAAAATAACTGCAGTGATTATACCAATGATTTCTAGTTAATATATTACTACCCACTTACTTATTCTGTCTCGCAATAGAGAAAGTAATTTACTCTCTAAGCTAAGCTCTGTTTTATCCGATACATTAAAGAGGCTTCAGTTATCAGCTAGACCTTTCCTTAGGGTCGAAAGACCTAAGTACCTCACAAATTGAATTACTATGGAGCACTCACCTTCCTCTTCGTCTCAGTTTGGCTTAAATCTATAAAAAATATTACAGACAATATTAAAACATTTTGATTTATTGCAATTGGATTAAAAGTTGTTCATCATTGTAAAAGTAAATCATGAACTTGCACAGACAGTTTGTGGTATATATTTCAGACGTAGATAGGAATGTCACATCTATTTCGCTACATACAAAATTATAATAGTTCTTCATCGAAATATTCCTTCCTTCATATAACAAGAAATGAAGTTTTATGGTTGGAAAATATGACGGTATTTAAAGTGATTTGAAACGTATTGTAAATAATTTGTAATTGAATAACAATGTAAAAACAGTTTTTATTGCAGTTAAATTCCTTACGGCTTTACAAGGACAGTTTATAATGCATAATTTAAAAATAAGTTTAAATGTTTTTATTTCCTGTTCAAAATAAAATCATCAAAATATCATGACAGGAACAAATTATAGCTGAAGGAGGTATTTTTTTATCATATCAAAAACATTCCTCTTTTTCTTTTCTGAGTAAATTGAGATAAATTAGAATTGAAATAATGCCTCGTAAGTTTCAAGCTTTGCTTTCCCTTACAGGTTTACAAATTAAAATAATTTATTAGAGGTTTTTGTAAAAAGAGTTTCATAAAGATTATTTTGAAATATTGATGGGTTGGAAATTTAAACCAGTATCAAATGAAATAAAGTTACTAAAATACAAGCTTTTATTAGAGTCTGATTCCAGAGAAGGATATCGTTTGCTGGTAAAATATACTAAGAGACCCTCAGAGCAAACTTACATCCAACTTTTGAGATAATATATAATGGAGTTACAGATGCTTTATTCAACCAGCTTCAATTTGAATTTTATCGTTAACAGGAATAATCTCCTCAGCAAACGAGTTTCACGAAGAAAGGACTTTCATTTACCTTAATTTTGCCATTAAATAAGAAGTTTGTAATATGTACCAATTATATTTTTTGTTAAGAAAAGCTTACAAATAATTAAAATTAAAATAAAGAAATAAAGGTATTAGCAATAAGCGATGGACCGCTAAGAAACTCGAAATTTAGATGTACCTTTTCCAAATAATAAGTATATGCATACTAGGTAAAAAAAGTGTAAAATATATTGAATAATACAACTAAAATGCCTTTAAAAGTTTGATATATAATATTGTAAATTAATGAACTCTAATTAGTATAAATAACATCAATTTTGTTTACTATAACCAATACCAAAAGTATGCTTTGTTTATTCTGTTTACAAGTACATTCCAAAACAGAATGAGGAATACAAATGTTTAGATATGGAAGCTGAATAAAAAATGTTTACATTCTACAAGCCTATCTGTTAAAGAAATCATCGAATAATATGAAATGAATAATTATAAATTATTTGTAAAGTATAATAAAGCCAAATGCATTGTGGGATGTAAAAAATAAAATAAATAATGTTGTTAAAAGTACATTTAATCGATTTTGTATGACTATTTCGTTCGTAATAGAGGCATAAACTCTACTTTCATAATGAACAATGAAAATATTTTCTTAATTTAAAAATTATATATTTTCAGAATATTTACTAAAATTTCTTTACAGTCAATTTTGTTTTTAATATCAGTATTAAAAATATTTTTATACTTAAAAAATATAGTTTAAGAAAATATACTTAAATTTCTTTAGAGTCAATTTTGTTTTAATATCAATGAATGTAACGTTAACCTTTAAATGCTAAACCACAGCTCAAATGTAAGAAAAATTAAAATACCTTTTCTCTGCTCGTATCTAAATACAATACAGGTGGATTCTGAATTGAGGGAAGTTATAAATGGTCTGTTCCCTCACTCGGAAGATGCTGGTAGTGTTATCACCAAACGCGATTCTTCTTTCTCCGCGAATTTATCTGATTTACAATGTTCTGCGTGTTCGCCAGCTACACAATGGACAGCTACATAATGTCTCTACACAACAGATTCTAATTAATTTTTTATCTACAGAAGAAGTACGTTTTCCTTTATTTGCACACTTGACAAAATGTCGGTATTTATTTTAAATCCACCCTTTGATCAAAGTCCCTTAAAAGCTCCGATAAATTGAGCTTTCTTGGAAGTCTTCTTTGTAGGACTGACTCAAAGTTGAATGAAGATCCGTCTCGTTTGGACTGTTTATAAGATTATCCATCGTATATTCAGGGTAAATGTGAATTTCATCCATAAATAAATCAATCATAAATAATCATAAGTGAATCATAAATAAATAAATTTATAAACATTAAAAATGCATATTTTAAACTAACAATACGTATTAGTGTAAGGTGGTCAAGTAGTTTTAGAAATTTGGTTAACTTTTAAAATAAACTGTCAATCTGTAGAGCAGGTCAAAGACAAATACCGATTTAATTCTCGGGCATTTTTTCCTCGAAAATTTATTTTTTATCATAACATCACATTTAACTGAAATCGTCTAATCTAATTCGTCTAATCTATATCGTTGAGTCTAATTCGGTTTAAATCAACAATCCTTAGATACCCTAAAATATTTCCTTGTAAAAATCCTATCCAAGTTTAATTTTAATTTTTATATCCATACACTTCCCGTCATTTTAATTACCTGAAGAAATAACATTAATTGAAAGCTGCTTTTAAATACAAAGAGTTAAGTAAATGTGTATAAACTTCCCAACATAGAGGAATGTTTTATTTCTCATATCCTTCATGCCTCTTGCACTAGAGGAATGACGTAGTTTCTACTCATAGGTTGTATGCATGCTGAATATTGTTGCGATTTGTGCAAAGGAAATTTCTTCAAATTGTTTGCTTCTTTATGTTTTTCTTTCTTTCTTTTTTCCTTCCTCTCTTCCAGTTTCCTCAATTATTTGAATAGTATACATACGTAAATTAAATGAAAAGTGAGATACTTAATTTTTAAATTTTGAGATAGTTAATTTTTAAATTTTGTTTATAGAATCATAAATTATGCTAACACAGAGGTTTTATTATTGTAAAGGTAACTGACACTAAATAGTATTTTCATATCAAACAGAACAAATTATATATATAGAGGTTTCATAATTGTACCCTAAGGTTTAATTATTATAAAAGGTAACTGACACTAAATAGTGTTTTCATATAAAACAGAACAAATTATATACATAGAGTCTTAGTCCATGACGAAACAACGATTGATACACTGTAATACTTTAATTTATTTTTCAAATGTAATATTGAGATAATAGCAATGCAAGATTGAGATAGTATGTTTTGGTGTGTAATATTTATAGGTAATCAAAATGCGATCGTTTCATTTATGAAGTTTGAGTCGCAAATAATATCAACCTCATACTATGACCTCTCTTTACTTCACTTTATCCAGCGGTCTACGAAATGACTCGAGTTGAGAAGCTGTTATAAAGAATCAATGAAATATTTTACCATTATAATCTATCTTTAGTAATATCAACGTATAATTTATTAAAAATGTTTCCTCTACAAAATACAAATGATGTGTAAAACAATTTTTTCTGGAGGGTCAAAATTATGTCATTTAATTTCTAAATTTAATCTTAAAATTTTAAAGTAAAATAAAAAATCTAAGATTGATTGCACGAAGGCTCTTTGTAGGAAGATGTATTTATGGTCTTACATTACAATTCCCATCCCAGTGTTGCCAACAAAAGGAGGATTTAATTACGGATGTCGCTCCAGTCAGCAGGTTGGAGCGCAATGTACGTCCTATTGACCAAAACGCAATAACACATTGTAGCGTTCCGGGGGCTCACGCGAGCAACATCGCGTAATATCAAGTATTACACTCTAAATTAAACTCGCTTTAAGTAGAGCTGTGGAATACTACCTCAAACTTAATTTATTTACCTTATTGGCTGATCAACCCTCTAACGTATTGAATTATAACGTATTGATTAGTTGCATTTTTTCCTTTTATTTAATTGCCAACAAAATGCAAGTAAATAAAAGAAAACTACTTTACAAATACAAATAAATTTTTATTGATTAGTGTATATTTTGTATTGATCAAGTATATTTTTGCACAACATGTTTTGCGAGTTTAATACATAAGAAATTTCTTCTGTCGAAGCTTCCGCTAGTACAAGCCAAACACAGAAAGATTTTGCTCTATGAAATCGTTGTGTAAGTTGAGGCGAACGGTGTGACCGAGTCTACCCATAAGACTGATATTGTTTTGGACATTGGTCTTCTGCACGGCCTGGACCGCGGTGTTTGACCTGGTCTATAACTACGTGTAGGTAGGTCAGAAGTAATTTGGTATATACCACTATAAATGAATTATAGGAAAGAGACTGTTTAGTATATGTTTGTATGTAGCTTAATATGCTGGCTGGACCGACCATATATAGATTAGATCCCAAAGTCAACGATAACTCATAAACATCAATCAGGTCTCTCGTAAAAGAAGTTGTGCCACGAAATAAGACCTCATCTTCCAAGTGTTTATTAGCTGTAAGAAATGAAACATAAATAAAACACAGTTATTCTTTTAATCATGAAAATGGAGTTAATAAACAACTTTTGTTTACGGATTGGTTATTAAAATTATACTCTTTGTTTGGTTTCATATGGTGTTTGACTTTACATTAATTTGTGGCGTTTCTCAAAAGCTGGTATGGAAAGAATAACAGAATGCAAGATATTTAAGAACTAAAAGACTTAAAAATATATTTAAGCTGAAATGACCATGTACTTATACAAAAACAAGAAGAAGTATACAAAGCTCATTATTTTTATTGAGTCTAAAAAACATAATTAATGTTTTATTGCATTTTATCACATGTACTTATGGATCTTATGTGCCAGTAACCGTAGGCTATTAATGCAGTATGAATTTTAGGTTTTAAAAGACGAGTTCGAGTGGTTGTTCATTTTACTAATTGTGTAACACTTTGGTCGTATACGACAGTGTCTTTTAATTAAGAGCGTTTAAGTAAAAAACATTCCTTCCTTAAAAAGTTTCTTAGAGAATCATTACTGTCTAAATAAAATTGTTACCTTTAATTAGAACCTTTTGTTTATTATAGGTTTATAGACTTTGAAGAAATAAACAACATTATAAACGTCGTTTTCCTGTTGCCACATCGAGAATCCTACAAGAGAATTTTAAATCAAAGCTAATCTGTTTACTGTCGGAAAATACGAGGTACTGAGGAAGAAAAGTCTCATTAAGTTTTAACATACTTTTCCAGTGATTGTTTATTCCCTGAGGCACATAAGACGATGATTAGGTACTTAAAACATTTTTCTACTGTCATTCGAATCACTATATTTCAAATGATAAAGTCGTATTATATCATTTAGTTTATAACCAACAAACGTTATTTGGATGGTAAACAAAATTTATCATTCCAGGTGGATTGAATGTTTTGTTTAAAGCCAAAGCAAACATACTAGTTACATTAATTCCATCATAAATCGTCCATGGTAAATATATTAGTCAGCCTTTAGTGTGCATTACATTAGCCAATCCCATGTTTCGTTTACAAATATAAAAATGGCATGAGATAGTAAGGACTCTTTAGAAGATGAGAAGTTTGTTAGATTGGTTTTTAATAATAAACATTCTAGACAAACTTATGTATGAAACTACCTCCACACAAGTACTTAAAAATGACCATATGAATAATGTATTTTGATAAACTTATTTAAACTAAACATTTTAATGTAATATATATTAAATTATATTCGTACGATAGCTGCTTCATTTAAATGAATGATTCAATTGAGAATACAGTTAACATATATATATTACTGTATCATTATAAATGTATTTCTGTATTAGAATATTTTTCTAACTTGTTTATAAAAAACTGGCTGATTCCTCCAAAATAATCGCAACTGTAACTTTACAGCTATAGAATAAAAATAAGTAGTGATACAAAATTACATATCAAATAACAATCCAAATTTATAATTAATAATCAATAAAATAATATCACTAGTATATGATTTATTTACATCCCATATACTTTACAGTTTGATGATAAAGATCAAAGATACATAATATGATACTCACTTAAAAACATAATATGCAGAGAGCGTTACGTTACATCATGTCATTATCTCAACAAGTGGCATGTCATCAAGTCGTCCATCACGTCAAGGAGGGAGGGCGGGGCGTTAAAATATTTAAACCAGGAAAATGATACAGCATTAAACACCTGTACAGTACTAAAATATATTTTGCTTTTGTTACATTGGTATATATAGCTAACAATATAAAAACCACGTATACAATTCTGACTCATCCGATAAAATAAAAAACGTTAAATACATTCATGAATATTTTTAACCCTACGACCCCTTGTGTTTGAGTGTTTAAGTGTTTATTACAAAATAATAGTTGGAGGGTTAAATGCAGCATTTTTCTTTTTTTAAATGGTTAAGAGGTAAGACAGTTATGAATATAGGTAATTTTTATTTAAATTATGAAATTTACAGTTTTTATCTTGTATATACGTAATTATTTACAATTCATTTACATTAAATTTTTTTAGTTTATAATTCTAGTTTTATAAAAAAAAATTGTTGATACAAAATGGTTTGTGAAAGATACAAAGATTAATTCAATCTTCCGAAGCACTTAGAGTCCCCGCCCACACGGGGGTCCATCTTCTCTTTTCAAGCGACGTCTAAAAGAATAAAACTGAAATTTACCTGTAAACGTACTAAAGCTACAAAGCCTTACATATTACTATATTGGTTAATAGCGTGTAATTTTATGATACTATAGAGTTTTTTTTAGTGGATTGGATGTTTGAAGGAAAAATATCACCATCAGTTTTAATTAGTAAAGTCTAGTCAAAACCAGGGATGTGTGTGCCATTGTTAAGGATACCATGTTAAAATTTATATCCTATGATAGATACAAAAATCTATCTTTTTATTTATTGTTTCCTGAATGTTATAATTTGCTGTTCAGTTAATATCATGAAATCCTTTTAGCATGCAACTTTATAATTGCTATATTTTGTTGGTCTATATCCATATATATGATTAAGATATCTAGTTACAATTATCCTACAAATCATAATATAATATGCTATAATGTTATAATAAGTAAATATATTATAGTATGTTTCTTTATTTCAAATGTAAATAAAGAATAAATATGAATATAATCATAATTTAAACACAAAAAAACGTCATTCTCGAGGCCTGTTGTCATTTTGAGTAGGCCGTCGTGACATTATAAAGTGACGTAGTGAATATCTGATGAAAATGTCAAATAAAATTTCTTCCCTGGAGCTCAATATGTAATTGAGTATCAAAGTGAACCTTTTTTAACATTTCCAAGCGTGTAACGTGGATAGAAATGACCAAGGGAGAACATCAGCTGTCAAATCATCAAAACGTTTCCTGAATAAATTACTTCGTTCCTGTTTGATGACTCGTTTGAATGACTGTTATTTATTTTGTTTAACATCAAACGGCCATCCTTAAGACGCTCTTTTAATGCTAAGCATAAGTAACACTGGAATATTTTAACCTAAAAGAAGAATGAAAATAAAAAATAATTTATTACTTGCAATTGTAATGATGATATCAAATATTAATTTATACGTGTTAAATGTTTGAAATTTTAATTAATTGCATATAAATTTATCCAATAAATATATGATATTTCCAATATATCTACGTTAACAGAGAAAGTTCTCTTATCAGAATTCGGAACTTAAATTTCAAAAATACAAGTTAAAACAGGGTGAGGAAGTCTTAAAAACTAAAACAGTGTGAATGTAGACTTTTACTGTTTATAGCCACCAAGCAGCAACATTACTTAGTCATCTGCCAAGAACTTTCGTGTCTACGTCATCGACCTCTCTTGACCAAGTCCGTTTTCGCCTTTTCTATTTCATCAACATATTTTTGGGACAATGTATCCCATAATTTGCTAGCTTCCTCTTTATCTGATTTGCTTAACTGCCCCTCTAACTTTTCTAAATCGACTACTTCTAACATATGCTTGGCTTCAGCCTCTAAAGTCAACTTTGCAACGATTGCATCTAGCTCTTTTATGTCGTATGACTTTCGGCTTTTCTTAAATGAATTCAATCCATCCATTACTTCATTGAATTCCGCCTCGAGGACTGCTTTAACTTTTTGAAGGACTTCCTAAAATCAAAGATATAGGCTGCTTTATATGAGTGGAAAATACAAATTTGAAATCCACTTCTAATGTGATTATAAAATAAAATGTTACTATTAAATAAATTAAGTTAACGTGTTAGTTAAAAAAAAACTTATATTGGTTAGTTTTGCCCGTTCTTTATCGATGAATAGTAAAAACAAATTATCATAACGGAGTTATCAAAATAAAGGGCTCTGTTCTGCTTTTAAGGGTATTATAGGGTGGTAATGGGGGCCCAATCCAGGAGTTTAGAATGATTTTAATAAAAACTTGAGAACATTTCCGTTACTTTAAAAAAATATCCGAAATCCCTACTACCTTTTTTGGTCCATTAATTCTTTTTAAGATATCTCAAGTCTGGACATCAAGTTTTATTATTCTAATTATTGTGAAACAGTAAACTGTAAGAAATTGATATAAATATTATAAAATGTTGTTTGTTGATTTGTTTTATTGCAATAAGGAGTTTCATTTAAATTAATGTTTTCGTTGGAATTTTATAAAAAGGATAAAATAAATAACTTATGTGATCAATTAAGATACATAAGTAGAGTAGGATTCACCTAAGTTGGCCAAAGCATGTACTAATCATCTCATCAAAAATTATTATACAAGTCACATTGAAAACATTGTTGGTTACACATGGTGTCTGTTAACATTTTCTCAGAACTGTCAAATCGCCACGTTGCGTTTGTTTACAATGCTGTCATAGGTTATAGATGTTTACAATATCGCATGTTTTTAGAATTTTTTATTTTCATTCAACCTTTTTACGTAGCTGTCACAGTTTAATTTGATTTTATTTCTTGATTTACATGTTTTTTAGTTTGTTAGACTGCTTGTTCATTTTTTCCTGGGCCAATACGGAAACACCTTTTATAAGTTTTGACCGCAATATGAAACAATCTCTCTTTTCAGCTGCTGACTTGCAGCAAGTAGGACTATTCAAAAACTCACCTATTTTTCTTTGTAAATATTATTTCATAAGAAAATCTATTTACCAGGCCGCATCCATGACACATCCTCTCTCTGTTAATAGATAATTAATTTGGAAAAGCCCCTGAGTAATATTTTAAGCTGCGCAAGTGAACTTCCAGTTGCAATATTGCACCAAATGTTTTCCTTTGCTTCAAGAGCTACACTAAAACAGATGTTCGTTGACAATGTTTTTAGCACAGCTGGATTTTATGCTTACATTCGTAAAGAGCTAATAATTTGTTTTGGCCAATTTAGGTGAATCCTACTCTAACAAAATTACTAAAATCTTTAAAGCAAAAATGTATATTCTGTTACCTCTTTCGTTACTGCGTTTGCCAGCTTACTTTGGAAAAGAACCAGCAGCAACAATACACCTGCGAGAACCCTCAGCTTCATGTGACCTTGAAATATCGTGTAAAATTATCAAATACCGTTATACTACTAAATTTTGTACCAAATCTTTCTTTTAGTTGGATATCGTTGCAAATTACCAAAAATTCAAAATAACTTGTATTCTGCGAGCGATTTTCATCCATTAAATATGCAAAAGTCGAAAAAGCCCATTAAATGTGCTCAAGCTAAAAGTAGCTAAATTCATATTTTCTAGAAAACTCTGTAAAGCTGTCATTTTAATGAATGGAAATAAGCTCTGTTTCTGGATATACTATGCCATACTTCTTAGTTATTCAATTTTAACTATCCTTAAAAGGAATTAATTGATCTCCCTGGAATGAATTTTTACTATGTCTATGTGCGAGATGGAGAGTCTCACAGCTTGGCTTGGCAACCCAGATTCACCAGACATATATGCAATTGTAAGCTGAATGTCTCTGGGGGGGAGGGGGTTATATAAAGTAGTATATAGATCATTAGTAAAATTACCGGTACTCTAGGTCTGTACTTTAAACCAGCGTACTGTTCAAACCCAGTCAATGTATTTTATATGGTGCTGCGTGAATTATTTAATGATTACCTCGATTTAAATTTTAAATGTATTTTGTAGCTTACCGAGTGCCATGATCGCTGTATCTACTCTCCTCGAACCTCTAGTTTTGAAAAGAAAAATCTGTTTTATTTATGCTAAGAACTAAGTGATCGTCATCAAGGCTTGATACAAGAGATGTTTCAATGTAGCCAAAAAGTCTAAAGAAGATCGTCGTGAAATGATTTACTTCATTATTAGCTATAATATTTGTTCTGATGAACTGTATCAAACGGAACTAGATTTGATACACAAGCTGATAATCAATATTTTGAGGTTATTAATTAATTTTATCACATCAACAACAAGACTTTAATAAAATGTTAATTAAAGGGTTTAATGAGGCAAAACCAGTAGTTTTGTCAGAAGATTGATGTATTAAAATTGTTCTAATAATTAGTTGGTGGGCTGCCATAATATTGTATTGTTAATGTCGTGATGGTATTCTTATTTCATAAGCTTTGGAGCTTCGAGAAAACAGGTAGATTAAACAGTAACAACATTCAACTACAAATGAAAAATAGATCTATACAAAGAGTATAAATCTGTAATCTTATGAACATCACTATGTACTCGGTTGTTATGTGAAAAGTGCTTAACTTCGAGATAACTACGTCGAACAAAATTTATCTTTATCTAAAATTTTGAAAAAAAGTTTAAATATAAACTCGTTATATTTATTTTCCAGCTTATTTTGCAGATCGCACACTTTAATATAGCAAGAAATGTAGATAATTGTGTTTATATTATTATTACTATTGCAAATGAAAAACGCAAATTATTAAGTATATTTTTCAAAAGCTTTTGGTGTCTTGGAGAAGGGTGTACAATGAATTATTCAAACCCAATTTGGTTTTATGTACCTGGATCAGATAATTTTCACGTACACTCTTCGCTATATACCTGATCGTATCCGTAGTTTATGTGGTAAAGGTAAACCGTCCTTCAGAAAGTATAATTCTATGAATAAATAAACTTTGACTTAAAGAAATTTAGTGATAAAAATATTAATTTGTATTAAAAAACTTTTTCAGAATTATACTTGAGTGAAAATAACAAATAATTAATGTTTTAAACATATTAAAGTTACATTTTAGCAAGGGGCTTATTTAACCTCATAATAAATCAATATTTCCTAAAGAACTGATGAAAGCAGCATGTACAACACAATGATTAAAGTAAAATATAATATTTTAACAGTTTGCTACTTCACGAACTGTCTTTATTGTTTTGAAGGCAATCAAAAACAATTATTTCGTTAACACCTGTTCGTAATTGTGAATTATAAGACAATATTAGTGCTCTAAATGTATTGAAAGCGTAATTTTAAAAACGTATTGTGAAACAAAAACGTAATAATTTTCGAGTAAAACAATGGATTGCTTTCTTACAAAACCTTTTTCAAAATTATACTTGAGTGATAATAACTGAAAATTAATGTTTTAAAATATTTAAGCTAGTAAAGATTAATTTTTACTGAAATAATAAAACTTACTGTGGTATTTTCTTTAATTATTTTATGTTTTCTTTATAGCTCTGAATTTTTTAAACTGAACATATATTTTTCAAATCAAACTTACATTCATGTATGAATATTGTATTTACTAATTTTCTTAGATGTAAATATTGTTATTGTAGAGAGAAATAAAAGTTGTCAAACTCCACCTAAATTTCCTTTTTTAATACGATTGCATTAAGTTTATGTTAGTTTATTTTCCGTTTATGTCCGTCAGTCGACGGCTTATGAATATTTTTAAAGGCCAAAGGTGTTATTTTGAAATAAAAACTCCGATTTCGAAAGTAAAAACCAGGCAACATTCTCCTACTACAGTGGTTTGGTTACACGTAAACGTGTTTATATAAAAATAAAAAAATGTTCGTGTTAAAACATCCTTCACAAATATCTAATTGTAAGTGGAACGTCACTAACACTCTAAATGTAAGGTCACGCGAACTGGAATCTATGACATAGATGTAGCTCTGTAATTAAATCATGCTTTTAGTTTCTAGGAAATCCTACGATAAAGGTAGTAAATTATTTATTACACTTCATGTTTTACATGGTATCTTTGTTACGTTGACTTGTTTCTCTTCAGAATGAAATGTATTGTTCACTTCATAAAATATTGTTCACTAAATCAATCAATTCTGAATTACTGATTTTAAAGTTTGAAATATTGTAAAATCAGTGGTAGAAGCAGCTTACAACAAGCCAGATTAGTTCTAAATAAATTGATGAACATTGTTTTCGGGTAAACTATGAAAATGTCCTTTTCGAGTAAAAAAAATGTTTGTCTAGTAAGAGATTAAAAAAATTATTGAAAAAATCTTTCAATCGTACTTTTTTACTTGAAAAAATGAATTTATGAATTTGAATGAATGAATTTAATGATTTGTTTTAAATGAATTACCTTTTGCCGAATGATTTATTTAATCAACATAAATTGAGTTAACAGCTAAATAAACCTTTAAAAAAATCAATAAACTGTCCAGGAGAAAATAAAAATAATTAACTAATCCAGGATATAAACTGTATTGGAGACTGAATCTACCTCCCAATGAATAAAAGATTTTTTTTTAACTGTCACAAACAAAGGCAAAAATTAACTGCAGTGTGTTCTTAGATAATGAGCACCGTGTAAAACACCCTCTCCTTTACACTTTGAAAACACTACATCACCAAGCGCTACCGAGTTAGAGCGTTGTATTATTGTATAATGAAATAAAAATCTAACTTAATAAAAGGTTACCATTGTACTGAAAACAACTAATATTTAAAATTGTTGATGACTTGTTATAAAAATATATATAAAGCAACCGAATTGGATGTTGAAGTAAATAAGCATTTCAAGAAACACACTTTTAAAGTAAAACAAAAGACAAAAAGCATCACAAGTGAGTTACATTTTTTTGTATATTTAATTTTAGGCTCGTAAAATTCTTGAATCTTGTATATGGTTTTGAGGATTAATTAAGAATTTTATAAATGATAGCCATTATATTATCATAACTAGACGAGGTTAGGATATCCTACCCAATTAAATGTATCCAAAATGGTTATTGTTCTTAAAATGGTTTATTGTCTTTGGAAAGTGGTACAGACCATATTTTTCACTTTTAAATCTCCTTCAAAGTAAACATAGAGACTCTTTTAATACTTAAATTTATAAGTTTTATACGTCAAATGTGCTGTAATATTACTATCTGAAAGTGGCAAAATCATTTACAAATAATTAAGTATACATAGTGGGTGACTCTACCCACTACTTTAAAGTTTTACCAGTGCTTCAGAAGTTCTGTGTGTGGGGTCAAGTGTTGGTATGACTAGATAACTAATTATACCCTAGCTCTAATTAATTTCACATTGAGACATGGAGTAGTGCTAATATTAATTTTTTATTCTCAAGAGATACTTTCCACTTGGAAATCATTTATATAAAAATATCTTTATTAACATTATGGGAGGAATGAATAAACTGTTTTTGAGCATGAAACTTTTTTTTAATGAAAAGATAAATACTGCTTTACTGGATGCATATGTTTTAATACTTTTAGTTATAGATAAGAGGTACTATGTGTACACGAAAACATGAAAACATTTTACCTTGTTAGTGAGATTTATTCATCAGTTCGACCATTGTTCTTACCTACGTTGTAGATGTATTTCACATTTAATCTAGGGCTCTAATAAATTTTGTATATGAAGAGAAAAAAGTATTATGTCTCTGCGAGAAGAAAGTAATTTTTTGTAAGAAGATTTACTTAGGCTAGCAACATTTTATGACAGAATTCTCGTAAAGTCCATACATACATAAATTTAGTCGTAAGAATACTATTACAGTACGGTAACACCTTTAACTATAGTTACTAAATATTGAAATGTAAAAAATATTAATCATGATACAAAACATTCATATTTAGTCTATGTAATACCAACCCGTGACTTGTTTTTGTGCTTCAAATTGTAAGGGAAGGATCATGTGTCCTGGTTTAGTTTTTCAGCGGGTCGTACGTAGGTTTTGTCAGTTTTGTGTCGAGAATCAAATTTCAGCTTCACACTGCACCATGTTTGTCCATGTTGTCCTCGCTCATACATCAAGAGTTTAATAGTGGTTCTGTCTCGCAGTTAACTTTCTGTTTATTTTCATTGTTCTTTTTTAATTATTTTTTTCTCTCGTCGGTTATTTGTTCTTGCCGAAGATTATGATGCATGTTTTCCTTAATCTTCTCAACACAGTTTTCTCTTTGCCTTCTTCTCCATCCTGTTTCAGGGTTCAATTTACAATGTTTATATTATGTCGAATTCATATCTTTACCGTGAAGAATGATTTTCCTACCTCGATCAGGCTACAATAATAAACGATATTCCTGCAAGTTACCCATTTAAGGTTGTGCGGGCGCCACTAGGGACAAACTATTACGCCAGGCAGCATGACAGTCTAATGATTTTTTTACTTTATTTTTCTGAACTTTTTGTCAGTGCATGTGATTGGTATGTGTCATAAGAATGTTCTGATAACATTCTTTTGTTGAATGCGGGTTGCCTAACCAAATTATGCAGGTGTTAAGTTCAGTTTGTGCAACATTCCTGGAGAAAGTTTAAATTATAAAAATTTTATTTTTTGGGATATAATACGGAATTATTTGGCCTACAAAATGACATAATTTTAAAAGATTTTACACTTATGAAATCGGAAGGAAGAATTATTTTCCAACAACATTGAACTTTTTTTTAATTTCCTTGATGTTAGGTTTAAAACATTAATTAATCATAAATAATTCCCAAATATAGGCCCTGTAGGTTAAACCGTGTCTTCGTGAATGATGCAAGAAAGAAGGGAATTTTTGCCCCATTATTACAATTTTGACATCTGTAGCTCACAAATTTTATATCCAAAAAAATTTGTTTTAATTGCTCAGAACTTTCTTATCATAAGTAATATAAAAATAGAAGAAAACGTATCATAAAAATGTTCGACTGCACCACCTTAATTTTCATAAGCTGTATCAAATTCTGTTCAAAGTTGCAGACTATCTATTTTTGTTTACAATGAGACTGGTTAAAAATTCATTAAAGGTAATAAGCTGTCAAATTACAGTTCACATTTAGCAAGTTAATCAGTATTAGACCGTTGAAGCCCCCTCTCAGGTTCGAAGCTGTAATATAAATACCCATTGTAATTATCAGTGACTGGTTCGCTAGATTATAAGCTTTAAAATGACACCTCAGTCGTGAAAATCGGTTATGTAAAGGGATGTAACAGAGAAACCCCTTATTACATTAAGTATATGGACTATTATGACAGAGGTGATTTTCCAGGAAGGAATATCCGAGTTGAAAGGCAGTTTAAACTTGCCGAGTTGTAGGCTGCGTCACGCGGTGGCCGTCACACTACCGCACGAATGTTCCCAGAACTGGTCACGTGACCTGCTGCATTAGTCATCCGGGGTGTTCCAGAAACGGCGGAAGCCGAAGGGGAACTTGAATTTGGTGTTGACTGACAAAGGAGTGTAGCCGTCATAAGTCTACTATAAACTGATCTTTGAAACACAATAAACTAGTTTCAGACAGGGTTTTTTGGAAACGTCTTGGTTAAATTTAATGTAATAACCTCATTTATTAAGTATTCGTCAGGCAATCATCATATACTCAAATTTGTACATTATCAATTATTTATGTCCTGTTGTTAAAGTATATGGAGAGTGTTAAATAAATTGTTATTAGTAATCAAATTGTATTAAGAATCAAATTATTCTAACGATAACATTGATTCGGTATAAAAGTATAGTAATATTCTCTTAGAAAATACTCTTTGGAAAATAAATATTTAAAGCTATGATTGGGAATGTTCTGTGCTACGTCAATTACTTAGTAAATACCTTAAAAGCTTCTGATTTCTTCCTTTTAAAAACAACTTATCTTCGAATAACTGAAATCACCTTCGCAAAAGATGGGATTATTAATTCAACCCTTATCTAAGAACTCTAAGAACTTATTTACAAACTTGCCTATTATTATATCATAACGAAAATGTCGGATTCTGATTTTAAAAGGTACTTGATACTCGTCAGTATTCTTGGTAATTATATCCACCTCAAAATGTTTTTTATGTTAAAATTTGAATCATAAAAGCATACAGGAATTTGCAACTTAATCTGTATATTTTTTTGAATGATACTCTGAAGACAACACTTGGAACCTTGAATCATTACACAAAATACTCTGTTTTTAATTTAAAACAAATGAAAAGTTTAATTGTAGGGGACAGGAACCAAGGTACTAGTAATTATTGTGTTTTATTTCTCTACTTTCTCAAATATGTGTCATCTCAAGATAAACGATGAATCCACAATAACTGATCGTTAAACCAAATTTTAAGATTTTAAAAAATATAAAGATTTAACTTTTTGTAGCTTTTTTGAAAATATTAAGTACAAATATTATTCATCCTTGGTCACAGATGGAAAAAATCTAAAACCTGATCAATGCAATTTTGGACTTGCCAAGTTATGTAGAATTTTAATTTACTTTGCGCGGCCATTTTTCAGTTAGATGGCTACGAAAATCCCTGATAATTTACATCCCAGTATCTATTTTATCTGCTATACCCAAAGTTATCCTAAGTTAACATAAAATGGCCTAATAATTTCAAATATCAAAATTGTTGTGTATGTCTTAACAATATTACATTTTATAGATCTATTTTCAAAATAGGTAACATGAAAATTTTGGCAAAAGGAAATGACAAATCTGAATCTATGAAAAATTCAAAAAGAAAAACAAGACATTCTTGACTTCTTTGTAGGCAAGAATTTTAAAAGAAAGAAGGCCAGTAAATGAGGTCTTAAGTATACTGATTATATTTCAAGGACTATGTTTTAAAGGGAGTTTAAGAACAAGTAAATATCAAAAGGTGGGAGGATTTTTATAAGTCACTTAAGTGGTTCTGAATCATTGACACAAAAGAATTAGGCGTAATAGTGTATTACGTTACTAGCCCGGAAAGTACCGTTTTACCGTGCAAGGATGCATGATAGTTCCCTAGCGAGCCACTAGGCGAGTGTGGGATTTTCATGCGAGTATGGTAAAATTTACCGGATGTGTGACATACGATACTTTACACCAAACTACTCAGTAAAAAAAACTTATTTCTAAAATCATCAAGCATTCCTTGCATAAACTATTACGTTTCTCTATTTTTCAACCTAGCCTATAATAAACATTTCCTACTGCCTCTAGTGCTGTCTCTATATTCCTCTGAAGTAACATATAAATATGCATTTAACGTCAGTTTGCTGCAATCAGCTTATTTTTTGATTGTGGACTTCCGTTATATCCGTTTCCTAGTGTTCGGTAAATTTACCGAGCAGTGATCGGCAAAGATTAACTTTCCAGCCAAGAGTAAGGCACAGAAAACAGATTTTTCTGTGTAGTATGATGTAAAATAATTTGGTTCAGTCCGCCCACAAGACTAATGTTAGTTTTAGAATTGGTCTGGTCCATGTTACTTGACTTAACCTATAATTCAGTCAAAACTCCTGATGTAATCAAACACCGTCTGTTTCTTGTTTATTTCAATTTAAGCCTCTTTGAAGAAAGCTTTTCGAAGATATTACATTCGGAAACATCTTACAGACCTCTAATGTCTTCATTGAGTTCTTCCACTGCCACTTTGTCTGAGTCCTTCTTTGTTTTTTGTGTCTTGAGAATTTTAAATTTTCATACCTAGACCGTGTACCAACCATTAAGGATAACAATTTTATATTTTTATATTTATATAAATTTGTACATTTTATATTTGATAATGTTGATAATTCATAAAAAATGAAAATAATAAGGTTACATAATGGCGACATTAGAGGTCAACATCAAAATTGTAACGAATGGGGTTGGGATTAAAGCTGCATTACAATTATTACCCAACATACCGTTATTATCGACATATTTATCGATGTTAATCAATTATTTAAGTAAGTTTTTACAAATTACTCAAGCAGAAATGTGTCTAGAATTGCGGAATATTGCGAAAGGATTATCTCTTGATTGGACAAGAGATGCCCTAAGGAAATATTCTACTATCATGGTACTTTTTAAAGGAATTTATTCATAATATAGAGTTCATAATTAAAATATATTTTCCAAAATCATTAATGAGTGAGTAAAACTAAATATAATTCTCTGAGTTTTCCTCTGTATCAAAATGGATGATTTTGAAGAATATACAGGGATTATTCTCTCTAACTATCAAATCATAACAAAACTTGGTATACCGGGTTATTACTGGGTTAAATTCGAGATATTAAAATATTTTAACTTTAGTTTGTTTTTCTCATTATGAAAAAAGTTCACCACGTTACTCAAAAGTGAATTGTTTATACTCACTTGTTTTCCCATCTTCAACGTTACTTGACCTCAAATTAAATGTGTTAGTTTTGACCCTAAAATTTAATAAACAATTTTTTATTGCATAGTTGTCTAAGGCTAGTTTTTTTTTACAAGACCATACTATCCATTTTAAAAATGAGTTGAATGTTTTCACTAATACAGACACGTTTTGTCTATAACCTTTGGAACAAGTAGGAACAAACCCTGTGGAAGAAGAGATTGCCCGATGTAACAATGAACAGGTGGCCATTGTCCTCAGTGCTAATTGGTCAATCCATTGCCTCACTTCCACTCTGAATGTAATCCCGCACTCGCAGTCAGTAGCTTATTAAATCCAATAATTAATCTTTTATTGTCTCTTGATTACTCAAAACTGGCAAATAATTTTGGAAACTGGAGAAGTCTTTTTGGATGTTGCCTGTTATGTAATAGGTTAGTCACTAAGAATATTATTCCGTATATTATATTATTTTATTTTATTTTTACATTTGTATTGCTACAAAACAGACATAATCCAATTAAATTGTAGCACTATTCATAAATTACTTAATATACTAGATAACATGCAAGAATAAATATTTAACAACCGATAACAACAAAGCAAATAATATATATATATATATATATATAGCTAAAGTAAATAATAAATATATATAGCAACATGCAAAAAATAACTATATTTACTACTCTAATCATTCCTCAAAGTGAAAGTTATTCTTACCCCCCCCCCCCCCCCCTTTAACTATATCCATCAGCTGAATTAACAAATAACAACTAAACAAACATGAAAGACAACAGCGGCAGTTCTACAAGCATTGAAACATAACCATGGAAATAAATATATTTAAAACATATATAAATCAATATATTAAGAATACATAATATATTACTAGACTTTAAAGTTTTGACATTACATATATGTACGATTAGTTTTTCAAACTCAAGATGATATTTCTATATTTTTATTGCTAGCTCGAGGCGATATTTTATCTTCAATATCAGACTATTGCGGTTTCAACCAACAGTACTCCCCCAGTTCTTAATTAGAGGGTTTAACCTAGAGTCTCCGAAACACTTTTTAATTTGCATATGAATGATTTAATAAAAAGATTTTCCTCGTGAAATGAACATATACAGAGAACAGGTACAAATCTAAAAGAAATTATGTAAGCATAGGATATATTAATCGAAAGTAGTTTTAAAGATCACGTAAAAACTATTGTTTGGGTAACAGAAATCATCGGTCAAATTGTTAAAATGTAACCAAGAGTGTATATTTTGTCTGGGACACCCAGTATAACCCAATGGAGTATGGTTGGTGTAGGACAATAGAATAACAAGGTTCATAAACCAATGAAATGTAAGCGAAATTTGACACAATAGGTTATATAGATGACTGTTAAAAAAATTAAAAATATCCCATTTCTATATTGTTTTAATAACAAATTAATTGCAGTATATATCACTTTTTATTTTTTATTTTTATTAAAACAGAGCTCTATTTTTACTGTGTAAACAATTTATACGACAAAGGACACTTTGAATGTTAAAATTTCACTTACATTCCAAGTTTTGTTGCTAAATTTGTTTTCTTTGAATGTACGCCAATAGAGCTTTATTGTTAATAATAAACAACGCAACTTCATTTTGAGAGAGAGTTCCTTTTTTACAAGTAAGTAGTTCATTATTTTCAACATTTTTTACAGAGTTTCAATTAAAACATTTCAACATTTTTTACAGAGTTTCAATTAAAACATAGCTAGAAGGAATTGAGAATTTTTAGAGCTCTTTAAGCTCAGTCAAAATATACCGCATTGATTGGGGATTCTCAAGATGCATGTAATACTTTTGGGTACACCTTATTTCATCCTCAAATAAGTAAAATTGTAAAATGAAAATGTATTAATAATACATATCCTCCACCACCCGTTTAACATAAATTCCATGTAAAATTTCACTCTTAGTAACGCGTTCCATTTGTAGATTTAAGGTAGGATCCGTTAAATCTGGTTTATAAGTGCTCCATTTGAGAATATCAGTAGTATCGTTGCGTTAAATTTAGATTTTTAGAATACCAATAGAGGAATCAATCATCAGTAATTAAAAAATTGGACAGGAAAATTAATGCATATTTTTTTAAGATGAACATTCTAAAATAATGTACATATCAATGTATTTAGCTGTATTAACGTATTTACTATAATTTAGATCAATGTAATATCATCCCAAAAAGAGGGTAGTAAATTTTTAAAACAATTCTTTTGTCGACAGTAGTTAGTATTGAAACTATGTGAATTAACTGAATAATTAAGAATGGGAACAAGGTAAAAACACCATGAAAGCGAATATTCTGAGAAAATATTTCAAAGTTCTTAGAATTACACTACTTCCTGAAAAATATCGCTCAAAAGACGCCATATTACCTGGTGGATGACACATGGTCTAAAAGTACAATTCAAACCGCATGACTACTGCCAACGAATTTCAATTCAATTACACATGTTTACTAGTTGGCACATTTGTCACTTTATTGACTCTAACGCAATTATTCTCTCAAACATTTACAAGAGTACACTTAAACGTTATTAAGGCCTTTTCATGTTATATATGCTATTAAAAATATAGTTACAAATAATAAGCAACAAACTACGAATAAAGTAAACAATACTTGTCTTAAAAAGTGTTTATTTACAATATTTAATGTTCTCTATTCAAAGTTATTTGGGTCTTAATCCAATACAATGTAGTTATTTTATTGAAGATGACTCAAATGTTGATTTGACGAAAAAATGTAACTAATATTTGATCAGTAACCAATACTGTGGAATATTGGTACTCTGGAGAATTGACTCATTCTCACACACACGATTTGTTTTCGGTTGTGAAGATTAATTTCATAGTTTTAAGCAGTCAGTGTAATTCATGTAACCACTGTTTGGAAATGAGGTTATTTGAATTTGAATTTATATAATCATGTTCCGGTTCTTGAAGTACTTGAGGGGTGGATCCCAAAGTATTTAAAACGTGTATGTTAATCTTAAAGCACAATTTAAGTAAAACTAATAAGAATAAGAATAAGAGTAAGAACTTTATTCTGCCAGAAAATATTTCATACAAATACATTGGCACGTCACAATTACATAAGTAAAAAGTATCATGTTAACTAAAGTCCTTCATAGTCCACAGTCTTGATGTGTACTCATCTACAGAATAAAATGTTTCTTTACATAAAAAATAGTTTAGTTTAGATTTGAAGCGTTTATCACTAAGTTGTCTTATATCTAATGGTAACTTTTTGTATAACTTAATAGCAATTAACATAGGGCTTTTGCCTGTTTTAGCTAATCTTACTTGTGGGGTATTTAAATTATTACAAAAACGAGTGTTGTAACTGTGAACATCACGTCTACAGTTTAGTTGATCAATATTGGCTCTAAGGTAGATCATACATTGTAGCATATATAAAGAACTCAAAGTTAGTATTTTAAACTGTTTAAAAAGATCCTTACAACTATGATATTTATTTACACCTGCAATTATTCTAACAGAAAATATTTCACAATTACATAAGTAAAAAGTATCATGTTAACTAAAGTCCTTCATAGTCGATTAATAATATAATATATTAATCTAATAAAACTAGTTGGCCTAGTTGCCTAGTTGCATAAAAAAATGGCAACTAGTTGCCTAGTAAATGAGTGAAAAGACGGTAGGAAAACACATTTTGTCTTATACATAAATAACACAAAAAGAACGCGAGCACAAAAGTCCCGATTTTTTTATTGTTACCACATCGATGTTGTAGAGCAAATGATTCTTAAATCAAAGCTAATCTTGTTATCGCTAGAAAAAGACAAGGATTGTCCGTAAGCGAAGTCTTATTAATATTTTACAATCCGTTTGTAAATCTGTTCATCTTCTCACATACATAGTATATTCTCTCAATAGTTTAAAAATATGTATTATTCATACGAACGCTACCATTCTGTTTATCAGATTGTACCTATTTGAAACAACTCGTTGTTTCCAAAGTATATTAATGAGTAGTATATAGTAGTTTATGCAACGATTGTATAATGAATACCTTTAAGCCACGAGTGAGATGTAAGTTAGAACACGAGCGAAGCGAGTGTTCTAAATATCTCATGAGTATTTAGAAGGTAAACCTTATGAGTATTTAGAAGGCCTTTTTGCCTTTTAGGCTTAAAGGCATAATACAATCGTTGCATACACTATTTTATCTACGACCAACAATATACGACAAAATGTCCCCCGAAGTTAAACAAAACTCATGACTTTTACTAATGATGGAATAGGTTAACTAAAATTTGAGGTTAGGCAAATAAGCAGACTGAACCATGATTCGTTGTGGAACAATCAGCTGAAGGGATAAGTAAACTCAAACATGAATCGTAATGCAACAATCAGCTGATGTGCGAATTGCGTAATTGTTATTATGAGACTACTTCCGTCAAATGCCGAGCTCTCATTGGTCTAGAACCAGTACTCTAAAGTGACTCCAGTACTCTAAAGTCGTCATTAGAGTACTGCTTGGTTTTTTGGTGTTTTGATGTATATCATTATAATGTTTATTGTAATACCATAATTGGTGCTTATTGCAATGGTCGTAGATAAAATTACTTCTTGACACTATAACCTGTATATAGCATTAATCTAATCTATTACAATGTTTTGCGGTGCATTAATGCACAAATTTTAACTCAATTGAATTAATAATTCAAATGTTAAGTGGTGGGTTTTGACTGATAGAACACTGCAATCTTTGAATTTTTATGATGAAATTAATTTTTTTTTCATTACTCAGTTAATAAATGTTCTACATTTTATTTTAATATATTCACATACAGGCTGTCTAACTTCATTGCACCACCATTGGTATCCCAGAAACCATTTGTATAGAATAAATCTTTTAAACGGGGACTTCACCTACTTTCTTAAGACATTCGAAAATAAGAATTCCATTTTTTAGTAAATGGACGCCATTATCCATTATTGCGAACGACTTTGAAATTTATAATATAACATCCTGCATTGCATGGTGTATCTGGATCCTAAGCTTAAATTTAAGAGCTTTTGATCTTTACCATTTTTTCCTAAACCCAATGGTTTGTAACGTGATATTTTCACTAGTTACCCATTTGGAGATTTGGCTTGATCAACCGAATTATTTAACAACACAAGTGTTGGTGCGTGCCCAAGACTGCCCTAATTCTAGAACCTTCAATGGAACAGCCTTTACGTAAGGTCTGCATTTGCGGTGCCGAATGTCAGTTTTCTGATTGGTCAAAAATAGGTTATTTTAATTTTCAACAAGAAAAACGCTGAAAATGTGTTGAACGGAAGAGTTCCAACGGAAAGCCTCGGAGCAAATTCTTTTCCTACAAAACTGCCGGCGAGGGAACAGCTACATCAGGAACGAAGACGGCTACATCTTCAGTGTTGGCAGTAATTTAAACCCTTGAGGGAGATGCCTGCCATCTCGTCGCTGCCGTCATGACACGCCGCCTGGCCTACCCCCACCACCTGGTATCATCGCAGCAGCCCCTTCTACCCTTCTGACCGTTGTACTTCTGAACTTCTGGACCTCTGGATTTCCGGATCTCCTGAACTTCTAGTCGTCGGGTCATGGACCAGCCTACCGGACTGGAGATGTAGGACTTCGGACCTTTCACTGGGACGCTGTGCTGTAACGATAAGTCACCCAACCTCTCACTTGATTTACTTTTCTAAATTCAGTGATCTTATTACAACAATAAACTTAACCGCCCAGCAGTACTCTTGGCTATTAATTTATTAATTTATTATAATGTAATTCTATGTTTAATGAAATGTTTTGTTAAGGTTAATGTTTATTTATGTAGGCCTAATACCTTGTGCTATTTTAGGGTGGCCACCATCTTTTCTCGTATTCATTCTCAATATGTTTCGAGACTAGTGGACCAAATTTGAACTGCTTTCAGGCGATTTGGCTCACTTGATCTAGGCCTATGCGCCTATGGGATAAATGTTCTCATTGCATAGTATATTTTGAGACTGAACTAGCCAAATATGTAATTGTGTTGTTTCGGATTTATTAAAAATTTAAATGGTACCATATCTGCTGTGTCTTTCATTGATGTTTATTTTTTTATGATGTGTAAGGAATTTGGTCAAGTGTTTTGCCCTTCTGGCTAATAATAAACCTGGGCACTCGGTTGCTTCTGATTTCACATTAAAACAATCAAATCAGGTTTTAGACTTAAGAAAACTTGGTAAGGCCTGAATGATCGACCGTGGGTCTTCAAGAGACACTCCAACTAGCTGTAAGAGGACAACCTTGTTAACCCTCTTGAGTGCTCCTAGCTACAAGGTGGCACCTTCCTACGAGGACAACGACTCACCAGTCCTCTGTCATCACACCCAGCCCACTATCTGAGTTCTAGCATATGTAAATTTGCGATTGCAGGTTAAGGAGATACAAGCCGTCAAAATTTGATTTTTCCCCACTTGAAATGCATTAGTTTATTGCCGGTAGTCTGTATATCGATAACGCACGGGCTGAATGAAACCTACTAAAAACAAAGGTACCTTAAAATGTGATTTTTGATGAGAGGCGCGGGCATCAAATAGGGTGTGTGAGTGAGTGCGCTGCTGGCGAAATTATTGTTTATTGTTTCTTTAGGTAGTTAATCAACTATATGACCACTGAAAGTAAACTCAAATTATAAGTATAAGGTCCTGAAAAACGTAACAAAGACTTGATAGTTCGACAAAAACATATCATTTGGTCATATCAGCTGAGGTTTAGCAGACGATTTGGTGAGTTTCCAGTTTTTGCCGCCCGCCCTATTTGGTGCCCGCAACTCTAGTCTATATTCACTCATGGAAATTAATAGTTTTGAGTATTTTTGTACTCCATAAGGTATGGATGGGATATAATTAGCACAATGCATTTTAAAGGGGAAAATTTAAACTTTAACGGCTTAAATCGCCTTAACCATTGTGTTTAGAACAAATTGTTAGAGGTTATAAAGTTCTTAAATTTAATCGTAATTTATTTAATTCAGATTTTATGGGATTTTAATCGCCATAAAATACAGGTTATTTCACTATAAAAGTCAAAGTTGTCCGCCGTATAGGAAAATGGTGGCTATTAACAAGAAAATGGAATTCATATTTTTTTAAAGTCCCCAATCTAAAGATTTTTAAATTCAATAGTTTATGAGAAATTAATCCTGGCACATTTTAGTTGGACACCCTGTGTATAGATAAAGAATAAACCATACTTTTAAGTAATACTGAGTTGCATAATTCTATCTTGAGCTAGGCTCGTTATCAAAATAATTGATATCACATTAGCAAATTGTTAAATGAGTTGAACGAGCCATTAATAACACCATGTTAATTATACTATCGTAGAATATCATGACCTTCGGGATTGAAATTATCATTTTAACGATGTAATCAACTAAGGCTACAATATTTGTTTTAAACGTAAACATATTGACTGGAAAGTGTCAACACATATATTCTAGTAATTATATTATCGGATCGTTTCAATTTGATTATCACCAGCCTTCCCAGAATGACACTTTGGTGGCTCTAAATAAAAACAAAAATATTTATATTTACTATAATATTATGTTATTTACTATATATTCATATTTGTAATTATTATCTTGAAGGCTTACAAACTTGGCTTTATTTTGACTCTGTACTGGTTTCGTCTGCTTCTTGTAACTCACTTAGGAGTTATTCGTTTACTATCGGTAATATATCTTAGTTATAGTTTATTCCTAATTAGTTTAAAAGTTGGCAAAGGACAGTCCTAAAAGATAGAGTGCTCGTGTGTGAGCTTGCTTGACGTACTAGTGAAACATGCATGTGTGAATGGTTGTAAATGAATGTTTACAGTTCTCCTAAATTGACAATATTCATACGTATTATGTCTACATACATATTATATTGTCCCTTTTCCCATACAATTAAATATTTTTTGTACTTTGAATGTAAAGAAAAAATATTGTTGTTATATGTGACTTTTAATTAATTTAATTTGGTGCTGATTGTAAGATTTGTCACTATTTCCCCAGATTAATAAGTTGATTTGAGACACTTAGGCCTTCGCCTGTGTGGGGACCTTCTCTAACTGAATCATAATTATGAAAAATGTTTATCATTATGAGAATAGACTTATGATTACTTATTGTTCCCATACTTATCTTATTAATTACTTTGCTTTTATTGTTCACTTCTGTTCAACGTCTATATTTGTGGCAGCTGGAGTAAATAAATAAATAGCCAGGGCGATGTCAGGACTCTATGATGTTTTACTGCTTAGAGTTCTTCTAGAAAAGGTGGACGTTTTGATTCAAAATAAATGTTGTTATTCCAGTATGTTATGTAAAATATGTGTACTTTACTTATAAATTTATATTGAAATTTTTAACCGATTTAGAACTACTAGTTAAAATATATTTGATTTGTTAGTTTTAAGTTGATATTTTAGATAAGTTATTAAATGCCTAAGGTGAAAAATTAATTACTCACAAAATCGATCTACGGCTGGCTATATATAGTTCTGATGATGGAGTTCGGATGATTGAGTTCGGACGATTAAGTTTGGATGATTGAGTTCACATATATATTTTTTCTACAAATAGGCCTACCTGTGATATAACATACCTTATAATTCTAAACCAGACAAGTATAGCAGAATACTCTAAAAAAAAGAAAAAAAGTAGATATGGATGTCTGTATGATGTTCTTTGAGAGTAGGGGAAGACAGAACTTTGTGCAAGTCAGTAGCTCTAAGTGCTCCTGCAGATTCGATTTATTATTGAATCTTCCTTCATCAATGTTCTGTCAACAGGTTGAAAAAATACTTAAAGGGAAAAATCAATTTTCATATTTAATATCTAGCAATATTGCGTTACCGTAATGACAACTTTATATTTTTGTGATTATAGTATTTTTATCGATTTTTAATATAAATTATTACCATTCGATCATTTTATTTGATGGTAATTTTAAGCTATATCTTAAAATAGTTTTTGCTCCTGTAACTAGGTACATACACTTATGAATAACATCCAAACTGTTTTTCCATATTATGATTGTATAAAATATTATCAACTTTATAAATGTTATTTTTTAACATTTGTGTGCTTTTATTTTGCAATTCATTACAAAAAATATAAGTTGTTTTCAATATAGCTTCTAAAGTGTATGACCTAAAATTTTATTTAACATTTATTACACTTATTTCAATATTCCAACATTTTTTGTTTTTGGCAAGTCGGATTTTCCCTCAACACCTCTGCACCCGTAAATGAATACATTTTAACTTCGCATCACAGATTGTACAGCTCGGGTCAAACAAGGTGACCAGTCCGTCCGTAGGCACAATTCTTAAATTAGCATTAGTCTTGTGGGCTGACTGACTCCATACACGTCAAGCAGTTGATTCTAGCTTTTACAATTGTCATTAATTTATGTATGAAACCGTATTTTGTATTCAAACATTGACCAGACAACTAAACTGTATACATGCTATTTACTAATGAAATAGGTTGAACAAATTATTGATTTAAAATGCTGGGAAGGGTTCGGAGGGTTCAGTCTTTCTTGTTTGTAAAACATCAAAACTCAGCACAATAAAGCTACTGCTTGTTAATGGTAATAAAATTAAATAAAAGACCTTGTATCGTACTTTTTATCAAGAGAACAACATAAAAAGTAGTTGTTAAGAGTTTTATTATTTCAGTAATAATAACGCACTTTTGGTAAGTCTAAATTCCCTTGGAAGTAAATGTTAAAACGTAATGAAAATGAAACTTAGGGATGTTCTTCATAAATCTCACAATTATCATGAAAGGTTTGTATGATTTTGAAATGTCCTAAGTTAGTATTATTTTCTAACTATTTTCATTCAAACTAGAAAATAGGGAGTGCAAGTTTTATTTCTATAACTTAACAGGAAAAATATGTTATTACTAGTGAAGCACTTATTAGATGTACATGAGTATGTACACCCCTATTAGCTGGCATTATGGTCTAACTAACTAGATGGTAGGTTGTAAAGTAACTTCAATTACTTTGCATGAGTTTTGAAAACCATTCACTTGGTATTTTGGATATGACCAATTACGCTAATGAAATATTCTGCTTTCAAAAAATTCCCATTCAAGAAAACGTTATAAGAACACTTGAATTAATATAGCGTATCACTCTTGATAAGAGAGATAAAACTTAATTACTAATTAATTGAAAGCTTGTTTGGGTACTGTACGACCAAATGCAACCGTAAGTAATTTCAAAGACTTATCTCAATCTGTTCAACTATAGCTGGGTCTATTACTTACCCCATTTTTATTATATTTACAAATATTTTCGACGTTCTGGAA
Organism: Flexamia atlantica; assembly: GCA_035578135.1. Classification (NCBI taxonomy): domain Eukaryota; kingdom Metazoa; phylum Arthropoda; class Insecta; order Hemiptera; family Cicadellidae; genus Flexamia; species Flexamia atlantica. The sequence continues at coordinate 5,977,283 of JAQJVK010000023.1, read as the reverse complement.
TTATAATTTATTACAGCTAGATAAAGTAGAAAGTGTATGCGCACATATATTTACCGGTTATATAGGTCCTACCAAATGACTTGGCCCAGTCAATATCACCAATGTCAGTTTTATGATTGGGCTTGCGGATAATCTAGGCCAAATCATTTGACTCGGCCAATAGCCTTGCTCATCTGTAGAGTGCAAATATAGCAAAATAGTAATACTTCTTTACATAAAGCTATTATAGATTTTTTGTAATATTAGCGAATTTCCCCTATAGGGAAGAAGCTATTATCGTAGGTCTCATGGTAAGACCTAAGCCCGAGACCATGATAACTAATCCTTTTGGGCCACCAGAAGCAAAAACCACCATTCGTTCGAATTTATATATATGTCGTAGCCACATGCTGTAATTGGGCACTTCATGAAGTGCCCAGCGCTAACCGGGCACTTCATGAAGTGCCCAGCTCACCTGGGCATATAGTGTAATTGAATGGTTTCATTAAAAATTACAGTATGTGACCAACAAAACTGGGCACTTCATGAAGTGCCCAACGCTCGTTGGGCACATGCTGTAATTATTTCTTTTACACTATGTGTCCAGTTCAGATGCTGGACACTTGATGTAAACACGTAAAACTGCTGTTTACGTTGCTGTTGGTAGTATCCGATGTATTATTTTCAATAATACAAAATACAGTTATTTTAAAATAATTTAGTAAAACATTAAGAATAAGATTGTCTTCCACTAAACCAGACAATAATTCTTGCCTGTATGTTCTATCGTGGTTTCTTCTATGTTTTCTGAAATATTCTGGCTACACATAACTATGAAAATTGTTATTATTTAAACAAAACGGTTGTTTAAATAATAATATTAATAGTGATGCGTAGCCAAAATAACTCAGAAAGTCACAAACGAAACAATTCAGTCAACTTCAATGTTGTATGCTTTAATAAAATAAAATACATGAAACACTTTACCTATTACATTTATATGTAACACATAAATTTCATGTTTTAATTTTTCACATGTTTTAATTTTTTAACTTCTTACTGAGTCACCCTTTGTAAACTTATAATAGATTAAAATATAGCATGGTAAAACAATTTTTTAAATAGTCATAACAGTCTTTGAAAAAAAATAAAAACAATTCTTTAGTTTCTTATTGTTATAGAAATTGAAAACATTCTATTTGTATAAAATTTTACAATTTCGTTTTTTTGTAATTATATTAACATTGACGACAATTTAGGTTTAAGTTTTTCTTTTATGTCAGTATGAATGAATTAACGTAACATCATTACATCAAGCCTTTTCTATGTAATTATTTTTATTTGTTTATAGAATATTAAAAAACGTGTGTCCTGTTTACTTGACAGCTTTTCAAAAATAAGCCTTTTATTATATTCGTACTGACACCAGTAGCTTAAAAATCTAAGTTTATATTATTAACTCAAATATTTGGAAATTCATATGAAACATTGTCTAAAGGGATAACCTATGAATGTTAAACGTTATTCTTAAGTAAGCGGTTCCAAAAAAATTCTAGAGGTTCGGTTTTTAATCTTTTTTTTGTTAGCGCACTACCTATAATTTAGAATATAATATCATTATTTGTCTTTGTTCACAAGTACATTGTGTAATGGACATCGTCTGTAGAAATAGATTATTTTTATATGCAATAATATAATCCTTTAATATAATATACAATAATATAATATTTTATACTACTCTATGATTTAATAACTATTTGAAACCGACAATATTTTTATTAAACTTAAAAAGAATTATAAGTGTTTGTTTTATCCTAGCTTAAGATTGTTAACTGTTTATTTTAGTCTGAACTCAACTCATACTCCAACAAATTCGTTGACCAAATATAACGTAGACTTAGACTTTTAGATATTTTCAAAAGGCTTATGTAACTAAAACCGATGTTAAAATATTTTTATTTAAATAAATAAATAATAAATATTAAAAGGTTTAATAGCAAACAGTAACATTGGCTACTTTAACACGGACGTTGATATTTAATGTAAACATTAGGATTGGTTTTGACAAAGATTTAAAATCGACTGCTCAACATGCATCAATGTTTCAAATGTGTCAAATAAGCGTGGGGTACTTCATGAAGTGTCCAGTTTCGTTGGGCAGATGCTGTAATTTTGATAGAAATAATCGAGTTACACTATGTGCCCAGGCGCGCTGGGCACTTCATGAAGTGCCCGGGCTGCGTTGGGCTCTTCATGAAGTGCCCGGGCTGCGTTGGGCTCTTCATGAAGTGCCCAATTACAGCAAGTGGCTACGACATATGTCTATAAATATATATATATGTGTGTGTGTGTGTGTGTGTGTGTGTGTGTGTGTGTGTCTGTTAGCACGATAGCAGCCGTAAACATAGTCAGTAGTAAAGACCCCCATCCATCCCCGCGATTTGATTGGCCGGGGATGATGACGGGGTATGATGACGTCACGGATAAGAAGTGTTCTGATTGGCTAAGAGGATAATAAGTGATAGATAACGACCAAGATGGCGACTTTGCTCAAGATGGCGGTTTAGATCACGTGTTCTTTTTATGTTAATGTTATGATTTTAAAGTGTTCGTATTGGTCGACGGGGATTATGATAAGCCCCCTCCAAGATGGCGACCCTGATGTCGGCCATGTGTTTTTGGTGTCAACTTGTTGTTAATTTTGACTGACTTATTAATGTTAAAAACTATAGAGATATATAGAACCCATGTTTTTGTTTTTCTTTTAAATATTTCTCTCTCTCTCTCTCTCTTTCTCTCTCTCTCTCTGTCTTTGACAGTGTAACCAACTTCTTTGAAAAATAGAATAGAATATCAATAACCTTTTATTTGTTATTTGAAATATGGTTGTCAGTAATACTAATGCTACCTAATGTCTTCTTTTTCGTCTTCTTCTTCTTCTTCTTCTTCTTTCTTGCTTACTATATCTATCACTATTATATTATAACACCGTTACTAATACTATACTATAAGATATAGAGAAGGAGTCTGAATGAAAACAGGCTGTCATAGATGTATGAATATATAACGTTTAATAATAACGAAAAAACTCTGTATATATACATTTACATAAAAAATTGTACATTAATACTTCTCCCCGTCATCCCCGTACATTTCATTTTAAAACCCCCCTGGTTGAAACGGGTTAACTGGGCATCTGTTATATTTTAGTGACCATTTTTATTACAGATTTGTAATTTTAACATGATCAGAAAGAAATTTTCCACTTACATTCTGATACAAAGCAATATTTATCCAGTCTACTTTATCTGGAAAATCATGAATAAAGGATTCTGATAATAGTCCCTGTTTCTCACTGATAGTAGACCAACACTCAGGTGAGAAACAAGGTGCAAATTCTCTGAGGACATCTTCATTAAATTGATTATTTTGTAAAAGTACTAACCAGTCCACTTTATGGGCATACATTCTAAGCAAATCAATAGAAAAATTATAATGTTTTGATAAGAGGTCCCAATTAAGAAATTTGTCAAATCTAATAATAAATTTATCGTTTAAAACACCTACCGGCTCTTTTGGCTCTGAGGATAGAAGATCCCAAGCAGTTGCATCCATCGTTGACAGTAACGATCTGGTTAGTTTTCTGGATTAAATTTCAATTTATAAAATATTTTAGCGCTGCGTAAAGCACATTTACCCCCACCGCCACTGTGTTGTGGCAGAATACAATCAATGTTTAGATTTGAAGAACGAGGAAAAGATTCTTCAATATCATACACATTAGAATGAAACTTTTTTAAAAATTCTACCTTTTCACTACCTTTGGTGTACAAAGCCACAAAAGGTTTACAAAGAGTGATAATCAATGACTCGTCATAGGGTATACCTCGGGCATCCCAATCTATGAAATGAAAATATTTCGTCAACCATCGAGCTGACCGTAACATTTTACTATTTAAAAAAGATTTACTGTAAGGTGCATCGAAAATTAATTGGGTTTGAAAATATTTATTTACAATGACAAACTCTTTAACAATAAACTTGTTATTATTATCTTTGAAACCATGAAACTCAACTACTGCTGAAGTAGCTGCAGTTATTGTTGCTGCTGCTGCTGTGGCGGTTTTTGATGTTTCCACACTAGCCATTTTTTTAAAAATAAAACTTCGTCAATTAATTTATTAATAAAATGTGTAGGCAAACCTTCTGGAGGGATAGCGTCGTCTTCCTCTTCAGCAATCAATATACGATTTATAAAAACTCGAATAAGGTGTTCGTTACTGAATAATTCAATTAGACACTTCTTTACCTCGTGAAGGCTATGGATGAACTGAACCCATTCGTCACAGTTAAGCAAAATAACTCGTTCCCTATCATGAATTGAGACATATAGGTTACCGAACACCTGTCTTAAACTTAATGCGCACCCCTCTTCATTTGTAATATTATATCGTTCTTTAGTATCACCGACCAAACAGGATGTAATATGATCAAAATGAACAGCTAAGTCGTTAAAAGTATTAAAAGACCAAAATATGTAACTTTTTCCGGTTTTAAATAATAAACCTACTTTCTGGTCTAGGTTTTCAAAATATCCGACCACTACAAATTTAGAATAATTTTTATCTAAATAGAAAATATTTTTTAAAAAAATCTCTCTTATCTGGTCTTGAGGAAGAGCTATTGTTTCATTTTTTCTTTTGGGTTTAGCTTTTAATGATTTTACAATCTTACCTGCCTCATCCTCCGGAATTGAAATATTAGCAGCAACAGGAGATACAATCGGTGTGTTCACAAACTCCATTACTTACAGACTGAATGAAATATATTTTATTACAAACGTTATATCCTCCCCTCCACTATCTTAATCATTTACCCCACTATTTCAACCTCCTTCTTCTTCTTCTTCTTCATCGTCATCATCATCATCATCATCATCATCATCAAAATAATAGTCATCATCATTTTCGGATGATGTAAAACTACAATAAGATGGATCATCTTCCTCACTATCTGATGATGAAATATATTCAATATCTGATGAATCACCACACCAATCGATCTCGTTTTCTAACTCTTTTCCAATTTGCATAATTTGAGTCGAAAGATGATTTAATAAATGGTATTTTAAACTATCATATTTATACACGTTAAAAGGTGCTTTTTTACTTACCCCAGTATACACTGTACGTCGTAATTTATGTTCCATTTTGAAAATACAATAAGTATAAAACCGTAATCCGATACCCGCATAATCACACATGCTATTACACATTTCTACCAATTCCTTTTCAGTATACTCCTGTTTTAGTTGGGATTTTGTAAAAAAGTCTATAGTTAAAAAGTGCGCATTTGTAAGATCAATTGTATTGACAGGATTTGATCCATAAATTTTATGTTTTCTAATTAAAGCCATATCTTCGTCAAATAAATTAATTTCAATACATACCAAACTAGAATCATCATTAGGACTTCCTGTCACGTTGACTATATGATGTTTACTTACCGCTGTCTCCATATTGACTAACAGAAGTTAAGCAAGTTGTCCGCTTTATCTAATTACTCATCGTGATAATTTCATCGAGAATTTGTAATGCTTGAAACCGGTACATACCCACATGACAGCATACACATGTATCAACCACATCCTTACAATCCGTATCCCTACTTTCAAAACATTCTTTATAGTGTGAAAAACCATTAGGATTTGGATTTATTCTAAACGTTAGACTATTATTGTTTATAAGATGTTTAAGCTGGTTCAATATATTTAACACCTCAAGTTTTTTTAAAAGAATGTTTCTATCTGAAACCACCCTAAAGCCCGGATGCTCTTCAATTTCACGTAGTGCGTCCATGATGAAAGATAAAGAGCAACTGATGAAAAATTATGCTCATATTTTTAATAACTATCGCGATAGTTAAACAGTAATTTTTCGAACATCCCCCGTAATAGGTGTGTATGAATAATAACTATCGTGAATAATTAAACAATACGCCCACGTATTCAAAGCAAAGGGTGTATTTGTTTCAATATCTAGTCTCACTTCCACAGGTCCTGTTTTAATTGAGTCATCTTGTCTAGAACAATCTATGACGTATAAAGGACATTTTGATTTAAAATTGTCATAGTCTAAAATAGGTGACCCCGGTTTGCCGTAGTAAGAACTGTAAAATCTTGCGTACATATCATAAAACAAAGAATTGTTCCCGCGAATATTATCGTAAGGATAATAATTTGAATTTAAATATAGCTTTACATCCGTTAGGTCACAAGAGTCAAATTGTGACATGTCCTTTGTTATGTCATTTTTACGATTCGTTTGAAAGGCTAAAACTATGAATCTGGGTTTTTCCAATTGGTTTGATGTACGAAGACTCCATGACATAGAATCTGTTGCAGGAATATTGGGATATTCGTGTAATTCCCAACTTCTAAACGGAACATGAATAATCGGATCTTTTTCAACATATTTCAATAGTCTTAACTTTTCCGTATCATTAACTTGAATGTGAGGAACTCTCCAGAAAATTTTTGAAATTTCTAAATTAACAGTACCGGCTTCGGTTGTAATTACAGCATTATCATTTGTTGCCGATCTCAATAGAATGAGTTCTTGTTTCACGTTCACCAAAATTTTCCTATAATCCTCAGCGAATCCGAGTAAGAGTTTTAAGGGTACCGAGTAAGTAAAATCATTATTTTTTATTGAATTACCAGGTCCGAACCAACAGGCATTTTTCAATATATTTTGTTCATTCTCATGAAAAGATATCAAGTGTTTTAACGTGGTCGTAATACCAACGTTTCTAGTTCGATCAATTTCTTTTCCACATATTTCATACCTTATTTCTTCAAATAAAAAAGCCATAGCGTTATTTATCAATTTAACGTCCAAGTTTGTGACATTGTCAGCTTTTTTCCCACTAATTTTACCTTGAATCACGAGGAAACTGTCAAACGGTGCGGTAAGAATGTCTGCTTGTAAAAGGGGAATTCTTATTTCATCGTTATTTTTAAATGTCGTAGAAGCATACGGTTGGTGGGCATGGAATTCAAAACTCGTAATTAGATCGTCAAACTCAGCACGATCATAGATTGACAGTAGAGCCATTTTTCAAAACTTTAAAACCTAACAAGCGCAAAAATTTAATACTTTTATGACTTAATTCGGCCAAGTTCTGTTTAGAACTAACTTGTGGCGCGGCATTTTTCTCTCTAAATATTAACCCCATTACGAAGATGTAATCTAACTGTTATACGTTCACCACGGAAATTCACTAACTTATTTTCTTGATCTTTCAAAACTATTGTTAGGTTGTTGATCCTTTGACTGATAACAGGTAAATAAATGATTTGCTTGGGAATTTCTATTATTTTATAGCCCGGGGCAACAGTAGGAAAAAACTCGTGAATTATATGTCCCTCGATACCGTTTGAAAATGATCCACGCGTTATATTAAATTCAATTCGAATAGAATTAACGCGAATAATATCTACTGGCAACTCTGATATATGCTGCTTATTTTCCTCATATACATTAGCTTTGAATCCTAATAGTTTTCCAATACTATCCTCTTTGGAAAAGTCAATTTTCTCCGAACAACACATTTCAGCTTTTAAAGTGTTATTATTCGGTTTAAGACTGAATGTTACATTTTTTGGTAAATTTAAAAGTATACATTTTTCAATATCTTCAATCTCATATGAACCCTCAGGAATAATTATTTCGTTATTATTACCATAGTAAAATTTGTCGTTCAATCCCGTTTCAATGTTCGGAATTGAATTAAAAGTTGTCAAATCGATTAGACCGAGTTCCCATTTTCCAGAGCTGGCATCTATAGGAAATGATAAATTATGTGATATAACACTATCTGTTCCTGTTAAACTGAACATTTTTTAAGAGAAACTTCAAACACAAATGCCCACAAATAACTGAGGAGATATTTTGTTCCTTTTCATAATTATAATAAATCTCACAATCTTTAAAATAATTTAATAACTCCGGTGGGGGTTTTAAATTTCCAAAACTATCGTAATAATATACCTTTTTATTCACCTTCTTAAAACATACCCAATGGGTCCCGGTTCCACTTGCAGAGTCCAAGTTCACAATCACCGATTCATACTTTCTTGGACGTAAAGGTAGCGTATCTCGCATATAAATTCCCCTAAAACTGGGTATTTTTAATAACTTTGCATATTTGAGTAATTCAAAATTAGAAAGAGCCTTTACCGGGATCTTGATGTTTTTTTTTTCTTCTTTCCACGTTTCTTTTTCCTACCTGCACCAGATGTTTTTCTATATGGTCTCAGATATAGTCCTTTCCCTTTACGCTTAGGTCCGCGTTTCTTCTTCCTTCGCCCTCCACCGCCGCCTTGTTTGGTTTTTAAAAATTTATCGATAAATTCTTTAAACAAACCCCCATTTTCGAATGTTGCCATCTCATATTGCCATAGCTCATATCGCTCTAAAATCACATAACCCTTCTCAACAGCTTTCCTTATTTCATTCATAGTCCATGTTCCTACCAAAGCTTTTTCGTCTACTCCGTGTTGACATTCTTCAGAAGATGACACATTCTCTCCACATGTACGGCAGAGGACAAACATAAGCTTATTATTCATTTTACATGGTAACACAGGATGATATAAATCTGAAGGAGGAAGTATTTTACATTTTAATAATCCTTCTGCATCCATTCCTCGCGATAGGCATTCTTCATTACCAACAAAAATCTCGGGATGACCTACAGGGAACTTACCATATTTACAAACCCAAGGATAGAGAGAACAAATGTCTACATAATGTATTTTTTCTCCTTCTTCTTGTTTACACTTATAATAGGTCATAGCGTTCCCGGTACGTCCACCATAAAAAGCATCCCTCGGATTAAGTGGAATCATATTTAGACAAGGAAGATTGCTTAAATATTGTAATTTATTTTTCTTTTTCAAATCATCAAATTCACATTCCCACATTTCCATAACATCAAACTGTTCTCGGATCTTTCTTATTTTTTCCACCGTTCTCTCATATCTCAAGTGTAAGCTGTCTGACAGATCTTCTTGTAAATGTTCTTCCCTTTTATATGGAAAACACTTGGGACATCCATGGAAGTAGCAACCATGAAATTCATACACTGTCTCCCCATCAAACCCGTCTACCTTTCCAATGCCTGGGATTTTGAATTCTCGACTGTTTCCAGCATGCTGGATCTGAACACTACGTTTTTCCTCTTCATAAGCCAACCATTGTATCGCTTTTGCTGATTGGTTATCAGCCAAGCGATAACCTCCATTAGGAATGATACCGATGGTGTTCGGTTTAAGAAAGTTTCTTCTGAATGCCAAATTACAAGCACTAGCTATAGTCACTGCTTCCAAAAAGGGATCTACATGACATTCTTTAAGAAACATCGCTCTAAACTTTAAACATGCTTGAGCCAGTATTTCTACATCTGAGATACAATACTCTAGGATTTCTTTTTTGAAGTCAAAAGTGTAATTATTCTTTACCTGTTCATTATACCATTCAATGAACTTTTCATAACTTTTCTTAAACATTGAATCTGGACAGTAATAAATCTTATCAGGCATAGGTCCCACATAGTTTTGGTTGTCTATAGTATTGAACAAATGGGGAAAGTACCCCTTCTTCTTTTCCGGTCCAAGATCAAAGGATTTCGGGAGGTCTGCCAATGCCATTGGGAAATAATTTATTGAATCAACAAACCTAACATTATCACACTCCATCAAGATTATTTTTGTCCCTCTTGAATTAAGTCTTGGGCTTAATTTTGTATCGCTATAAATATATTTTAACAAAAATTGGAAATCAAACCCCTGACCATTGTGAGCAATAACACAGACAGATTCGAATTTCTTTCTTACCTCCATTACATAATCCATAAACTTAGCAACAGGGTTGACTTTAAACACTCGTTGACGTATCAAACAGTTTTCACAAGGGGTTGTTTCGTCATCATCATCATCATCATCATCATCATTATCATTGCGGGATATACACTGCCAGCAATATTGCTGACTCACACAAAGGTTTACAATATGAAGCTTTTTGTTTGGATCATCTTGCAGGTTTTCATCTTGACGCGTTTCGAGATCAAAGAAAATAAACAAAAACTTGTTAGATTTCGGTTTACCTTTATCAATTCTCATAAAACACTTGTGGTTCGGATTCATATATTTTAAGCATACCCTGCAAAACTGTTCCGCACATACATGTACATCCTTCCTATCCTTGGGTCGTATCATACGACCGCAATCAGAACATTTTTTCACTGATGCACAAATGCCGTTTTGATGAGCGATAAAACATCGTTGATTTTTAAAATCACGATTACAATCAGGACAGGTTAAACCATCATGTTCTAGGTTACATGGTGGAGAGGTCACCATACAAGCTGGACACATTGATGAACATCTATGTTTATGTAATTTATCAAAGCCTATATGACAAGCTTCACAATAGTATTTACAGGCAAAGGCCGATGTCAAGCTTGTTATTACGTTGAAATGTCCTTCGTTAAATAAAAGATTTATTTTCATTTTAGCATCCGCATTGTCCCCGCTGAAATAGATTTCTCTACCTTTTGTGTTGTAATTATATACAGTAATCTTATATTTTTTAAGGTGAGCCTGCAGTTTTTCTAACTCTTTTATTCCAACCCCTTCTGACGGTATCTGGACTCGAGCTTTAGCTAACAATTTTTCTGCTTTTGATATCTGCCTCTTACCTTTATCCTGCATGATTGCCTTGTAAAGAGGATCTTTTTTGGCATAAGCCTTGCCAACAACTAAAGCTCGAGCCAGGCATAGGTTATCTACATTCTTAATCGTTACTATACCAGTTCGGCTACGGCACTCTTCTGAAAAGTTATTATAAAACCCTCCTCTCCTAACTCCAGATCCTACCGGTAAGCTAACCTTAGTACATTCTACTACAAAGGTATCACTAGAGGTCACAGACGCTTCATTACTTTGTATAATTCCACCAAAGATATGCCACAACACGTCTTCACTCACTTCTTCTGCAGGTCTAAAAGCCACATATCCGGGGTCCTTATTTTTTAAACTAAGACTTCTAAGGGTGAATCCTAAATAATCATTGGCTCCTGTACAATCTCTCTTCATTTCTTCAACCAAGTGTGAAAACCCTCTTTTAATCCATTCTAACTCATTACAGCCAGTCGGTGGTGTATTGAATTTAAATGTTGTTTTTCTACCAGACATTCTAAATTTCCTAACATAAGTCTCATGACTTCTAATCACATAAACTGGATCCATATCTAAATCATAAATTTATACTTACAATACCAACACAGAGTGATAAAGCAGCACATGGAAATGTCCCTTACAAAGTTAAAGGAAGACTGAACTTTCAATTCTAAAGACTAAAGGAAGGAAAACTCCACCCATTTCCTGAATTTTAGAATAGGAATCACGCGGTATGCATCATAAGATTACGTAACCCAGTCTATGATTGGTTAGCTTAAAGCACGTGATCTATCTCCCCACTATTTAAACGGATAAACCCCACACACTAATCAGTATCGTAGCATAACGCAACGATCACACACGTGTTTTCCTACTGCTACTAGTTCTACTACTGCTGCTGCTGTTGCTACTACATCCGCTTCAAGTAAGTATACTACGCTTTTATTATATTTTAAAATACATATTTAAAATCTTTCTTTTAACAATTCCACTTTTTTTTCTCAGTTAGAAAGCAAAAAGAAACTCTTGAATACAATTTTATTTTTACCTTCTTCGCCTTACGTTTTATTTTCTCATCAATACAAATTAGATTTAATTAAATTTTATAACAAACACTTCTTTGGGAATTGATTTTATTTTCACCGATAAACCTGTTATCTTCATAACACTTTTTGGTTTTATCTTTATTCCCCTGGGGTTAAAAATTTGTTGGGTCGATTTTTATTATATATGTTATTGCTTACACACAAACCTTATGTTCTAGGATATGGATAAGGAACTGTTGGAGAACCTAGCTGCTTTGGGGAAGTACGAAGGACCTCCAAAATACAGTTGCAAGGAGCTGACTGCAGAGGAGGGATACCCCATCGTCTCCATGATCCGGACAACAGCAAAATTCGGGCCGACGATAAAAGTTGAAATTATCATGCCGGGGGGCGAGGCCGGCATCACCTTTCTGCCACAACGATTCGTGGAAAATATAACAGATGCCCAGTTAACCCGTTTCAACCAGGGGGGTTTTAAAATGAAATGTACGGGGATGACGGGGAGAAGTATTAATGTACAATTTTTTATGTAAATGTATATATACAGAGTTTTTTCGTTATTATTAAACGTTATATATTCATACATCTATGACAGCCTGTTTTCATTCAGACTCCTTCTCTATATCTTATAGTATAGTATTAGTAACGGTGTTATAATATAATAGTGATAGATATAGTAAGCAAGAAAGAAGAAGAAGAAGAAGAAGAAGACGAAAAAGAAGACATTAGGTAGCATTAGTATTACTGACAACCATATTTCAAATAACAAATAAAAGGTTATTGATATTCTATTCTATTTTTCAAAGAAGTTGGTTACACTGTCAAAGACAGAGAGAGAGAGAAAGAGAGAGAGAGAGAGAGAGAGAGAAATATTAAAAAAAAAACAAAAACATGGGTTCTATATATCTCTATAGTTTTTAACATTAATAAGTCAGTCAAAATTAACAACAAGTTGACACCAAAAACACATGGCCGACATCAGGGTCGCCATCTTGGAGGGGGCTTATCATAATCCCCGTCGACCAATACGAACACTTTAAAATCATAACATTAACATAAAAAGAACACGTGATCTAAACCGCCATCTTGAGCAAAGTCGCCATCTTGGTCGTTATCTATCACTTATTATCCTCTTAGCCAATCAGAACACTTCTTATCCGTGACGTCATCATACCCCGTCATCATCCCCGGCCAATCAAATCGCGGGGATGGATGGGGGTCTTTACTACTATAGTCCAATCTTAATGAAAATTGGTACAGACGTGTAAAATGGTAATCACTCGGACGAGTTCGTGAACCAGGCCGATCGGACCACCGGAAGGGGGGGTAAAGAGGGATAAACCCCCCCAAAAATGGGTTTTTTTGAGTTTTTTACATAGAAAAATAAAAGTTATCGAATTTTTGTTTGAACCATTGAATTAAGCTCAAAAAACAAACAATTTGATATTTTGAATCACTGCTCTATGTCCATTGGTTACCGAGATATTGAAAGTGGTAAACGCACTACGTTGTCCCAATGATAACCTTATGGGAAATAAGTAAAATTCTATATATCGGTTATTTCTCGACATATATTGATGTCGAAAACTTGGCAAATAGCTTCTACTAGTTCAGATATACTAAATATTGAATTTAAACTCCCCAGTTTTCATATACCTGTAGCAGAAAACCTGCATACTCATTACTTATGTTATTCTTATGGAGCTTACCAAAACATGTAAAATCTCACTATGTTGGATTGAAATAAGTCGTTTTGCATTTGAAATTCGCTGAGTATGCAGGCCTGCTGCAACGGGGGTATTTTTCCTTTAAAGTACAAAGAGGGGAACTCCTAGTACTTTCTATTATTTCTATCATAACTTTACCAGATAAGACACCAAATTATACATATGAAACATATAAAAATGATTTTTTCAGTTATCTCTCTATATTATTGCAACCCTAAGCTTAAGTCAGTTATAGAAGATGCTTCTAAAGAACTCGGTCAATAAAGGCGAAGCTTTGACAGTGTCCGATTATTACCAGTAACAATATAAAGCAATGACCAGATAACACGGCCAACATTGTATCTGGTTCCACTGGAAATGCCTTCGAACGACCCTCAAACCCGATGCAGTATTCATAAAATGTCTGTCAGTAACTGGTAGTTTTATATGTAAACCACTTGCAATATGAAATGGTTATTTTTTGCTCGATTTCTTTGAATATGCAGAAGGTTTTGTTTCTTCGGATCCGATTCTAAAGAATCAACATTATTAAAGTAATAGAGAAGTCGTCCAGAAACGGTAAAACATGATTAGATAAAATGTTAAAGTTTTTTTATTTTAAATCTTGTATGTTATCATAGTTTTAAAATATTTTCTAATAATTTGTTTTAATAAGATGGGTCGAATTGTACATGTTAAAAGAAATTATAAATGTTAAGAGAAAAAGCAATACGAACGCTCATACGAGTACGTCGGATTATTATACATGTCATTTACTTAAAAGTATTGATTAAAAACACTGTTGGTGGGTGATGTAGAAAAATGTAATGAGGTTGTAAGCTGGCAGAGGGGACATGTACTACATGAAGGCAAACGTGGCTCATAGCTTGTGGTGGAACAAAATAACAGCAACAGTTTTATTAAGCCTGTTTCACAGCCGAAACAGTTTCGAAATTAAACAGTTTCAGGGAGAACCCTGTTGCAAACTGTTGCGCATAAACTTGCTAACAAACAACAAAAAATAAACCTTAAGAGCAAGAAAATAATAAAAATAATAAATATGAATAATATAAGAAAGTTATTTCAACAATTTCCTTAGAAATTACTAGCGGACGTTGTGCAATTATTCAACACCATTGGTGCAGAAGAAACAGAAACTACTACAACGCAACGCTTTAACGGCGAGAACTACGAGTAGGGGCCCAACAAAGTTTAGCCAACTTCACAACAATCCAGCTGCAAGTTGCAACAGGCTATCAGACAACGCATACAAAAGTTGCAACGAAACTGAATCTGTGAAACACTCCTGGATGTAAGTAGTTGCGCCACAACTGTAACGTGGGCGTTCTATCGAGAAGAACGGCCCCAGGGCCCTGGGAGTGAGTAAGTTAGTATTTTTAAGTTTCCTATTTTATACTGTAACCTATTTGATTACTTTCTCTCCTTTTAGACTTATTAAAGATTAGTAAAAAGACTAATCTCGGTGAGTTTAAATTGAATGGTCCATCAAATGAAATTAATTGCTTTCACGCCACCTGATTGAAGGACCGATTTTTTGGTCGATTCAAATCAAATGGCCAAGTCTGCCCATGAAAATAATGTTAATTTTTACATTGGGCTTGCAGGCGGCCTTTGAAAAGCTGTTTGGCCAGCCCTATATTCTGAAAATGATCTCTTGACTATCTTTTAATGATTTTCGGCCTTAGAATTAAATAATCATTTGTTGAATGATCAATTATAAATATATTATCTATCGTTTCTGATAGATGTGGTGTAAACCTATAGTTCTATTTAAGCCTTACAATCCTTCTTTGTCGGAAAACGCGTTTCGGCACCAGGGCATCGTCAGTAACACAATACTTTGTTTGCCAAGTCCCGTTACCCTGAGCTCTAATATGATTATTTCCATGAGCGGTGTCATTTGATCTATACATAACAATTTCACCACTTAGTACACAAAAAATGCAAAAAAAACTCGTCAAAATTACTGAACGTGTGCTGGCATTTTTAGGCAGACATAGAGCTCATATTTGTAGTATTCGTAGTCTAAAAACTATTTAGTTTACTGCCTACTCTTACCTCAATTTGCACTCATCCGCCAGGTACTTCCCGTACATTTTTTTGTTTCTTGTCCATCTGAAATGGCGTCTTACAACTTTTGAGGTCATTATTATTAGGTATTTGTTAGTAATTAAATTAATAAAATCATTTAAAATAATTCCAGGTATATCCATTCAAAATGTGGCCATGTTATTTTCACTACATGGTATCGACATTACTACTTACTGATACTATTGTGATTACTACTAGAAACCAGCCATTTAAATAATTAAACCCTAAAATTCGCTTAAACATCAACAACCTCGATTTTCAATCTAAGAGTCAGTTTTTAAATCGTTTAATATAACTATTATTTAAGTCTTAACTTAATTTTAACGTGAAAACAAACTACACTTTTAATTAATTGTAGTTCAAGCAAGTATAAAATTTTTGAGATGTTTCTACAAAACTATCGGGGCTAAATTTCTTAATAGCTTAATCAGTTCACCTTACCACTTAAGATGCAAGGAAAGCTTACCCAAACCTCGCATAGTCATCAATCCCAGAAGAAACTGCAAATCATCGATTTGCACCAAAGACAGAAGGGAATAAAAAGTCAAAATTCTGCAGCTTGGTAACGAGAAAATGGAATTTTATTTTAAAACAATTACTTCATTTACATAGACTATGTAAACATGTTGTTGACTTTAACATTGATAACCAAAGAGACAATGAGTATGTACAAGGGTGGGGGTCTTGGGCGGCCGGGTTGGGGCCGCCAAAGACCCGGGCCCCACTGGGCTTCGTACCACCTGGGGACTGCGCTTCTCTGTGGGGATGTTTTATAATTTCGTTACTTTGAAAAGGTTTTCTTTTATAAAAGATATTTATATTTCTACATTTCTATGAAATTTCAACTAATTTTGCTGAACAAACAAATTTTAATTTCAATTTCGATTTCAACGTTCTTGAAATAATTTGTATGGTTAATCGAACAGTTCGACGATTCCGTTTGAATGTACAAAATATCTCTGATGAGAGTCTCTACATTTATTTTTAAAATACGTTATCATGGTTTTACTGATAAATTAAATGAGATCTAAACTATTAACAATAAAGTAAAAATAAAAACCAAATTTTAAAACCAATTTTATTCATATAACAGCGGTAAATGTATTATATTTATATAACCAATGATATTTAAGTTAGTTTATCTAAAATCAGTCTTACCTCGTTATTAATTATAATTTATTTAATTATACCTATTATCATATTTTTAAGGAAAGCTTTCAAAGAAATATTAAAGCCTTACATTAAAAAATATTAAAAATACGACTGAGAAATAAAGATTTCCTCTATGCAAAACCAAGATAGACTAGAAATAATCATTTGTTGTGGTTCTTTCACTTAAACCGCAACAATCACCTTGGAAAACATTTTAATCACTCACTTCTAACCTTTTAGGTCTCATTTTGTTTAATCAGTTGCTATTTTTATTCGGTAACAAAACCTTAATTAAATAAAAATTTTACATCTTCAGAATCTTAAAAACTATTTCAAAAGTAGCAAATAACTTCGACAAACTAATTGTTTCAACGATTGTACTTTGAACATTGACATTTGATTTGCTCAAGTGAAGCCCCCCGGGTCCCCAGGCCTGCGGCCAGTGCGGCCTACTTGTACGCGGCCTGCGGCCGGTCGAACAGGGGCCTCAGCAGCTCGTCGGCGCTCAGCAGCCCGTCTTGGTTGGAGTCTATGAACTTGTTGACGATTAGCCGCGCCAGCTCGGCGTTGCTCTGTAGCTCGTCCGCGAACCAGTCTGCCGGGAAACTGGAAAAGAAAGGAACAAAGTTAATTTAATTATTTGACTTTCTCCCCCCTACACATAGTATGAGAGGAAAGTAGAGGTCCCTACGAAAATAAGAGGTCTCTGGTGAAAATTAGAGGTCTCTACGTTGATAATAAGCAAAGTTACAGCAAAAAAAGTTTTAATTTTTACAAAATCTGCTGCAACGTTTCTTAGAACTAACTTAGAGACCTCTAGTTTTCACCATTCACCTCGGTTTATTATGCCCTTTAAAATGATATCTAAAATAATAGGGGTTTTTTCGAAAGGTTTTACCTCCCACTTTTTAGACGGAGGGAGTAAAAATTTAGAAGGACCAAAAACTTCCTTCCCTAGACATGTAATGATTCCCTGAAGTAAATTATTATTTAAAATAATGGAAAATGTCAATGTGGAGCATGGGGAGTGGATCTTTCGAGATATTTGGTTGTTATAAAGTAATAATAAATTTACATTTACCCCTCATTGCCTCAATAACCGTCCACGGTAGATAGGTAACATATGGTATCATTCTGTTCGGAATTTAATGATTATTTTGAGACTATTTTTTGAAAAGTATAATATTTATTTATTTATTTATTTTCATTTTAACAATGCTACAAAACAGCACAAGCCTATTACATTGTAGCATTAAAGATATTTCATTTTTAAAGCAGTCATTGGAAAAAGTTCATCTTCACTGACCGTTGACACTTCACATACAGTTATTTTTAATGGCACTAAAGAATAAATAATAATATAATATAACAAGAATAATTATCATGTGTTTCAAATGGCACTATAGAATAAATAACAATATAACGTGTAACAAGAATTAACATGCAAAAAAGTACTAAAAAAGTATTCAAGCAGAGATCATTTCATAGATTATATCTAAAACTACAAAACAATTTAATATTATGTTCTATCCCAAATAACAAAACTCTAAAAGTTTCCTAAGCAATGACAATCAATGATTATCGTATATTTGAACATTCAATTTCCCTTAGTATACACGCCAGAAAACATCCTAAGCTTGAATTAAAAATGTCAGCAGAATACAGATTACACAAACGGGACATTCTATTTATTGGTGAGTGAAAACCCACATTAGTTCGAGAAAAACTTGGTATAAAGACCAAAGTACTGCGCGAACTGGGGCGGGGGACATTGAAATTCAGTTGACCAAGCGAGTTACCGTCATCCAGGCATCCGCTCACCAGTTTATGGAGATAAGATAAGGTATTCAATTTCATCCTATTATCAAGACTGGTCATTTCAAACATGTGTAAAAGTTCATCGTATGGGATGTCAAAAGTATAAAGACCAAATGTTTTAAAATAAAGAAATCTTAAAAACCTTTTTTGGATTGCCTCAATCATACTATGGAGGTAGGCCTGATGTGGATACCAAACAACAGATGCATATTCTAACCGTGATCGTACTAGAGAACAAAAAAGTAGTTTTATAGAACCTATGTTTTTTAAAAAATTACTAGACCTGTTAATGAAACCCAACACTGAATAAGCTGTCTTACAAGTAGCTAAAACATGATCTGCAAAATTTAGTTTACAATCAAAAGTTACTCCGAGGTCCTTGAAGGCAGACTTTCTACATAGCACTGTGCCATCCATATTGTAATTGAAATTTAAGACATTCAGCTCCATTTTTCGAGTATATGTGACAACAGCACATTTGTTTACATTAAATTTCAGGTTATTTTTACTCCAAGCAACCAAATTATCAATGTCAGCCTGCAGTATAAGGCAATCAGAAATACTCTCAACACTTTTAAAAATTTTTAAATCATCTGCATACATCAGAATTTGGCTGTTTTTTTATACAATTTACTATGTCATTTATAAATATTATGAACAGTAATGGGCCAAAATTTGAGCCCTGGGGCACCCCAGAGTCCACAACAATATTTTTAGAACAATACCCGCTGTACATCACAAACTGCTTTTTTTGATACAAATAAGATGAAAATAATGTTAATGTGTTTTCAGACAAACCATAGTAATGCAGCTTAGACAGCAACTTCAAGTGATTAACTCTATCAAATGCTTTTTCGAAATCTGTATAAATACAATCAACTTGAATATTTTTGTCAACAAGATCCATTGTGTATTGGCAGAAATTGATTAAGTTAGAATTGATTGATCTGCCAAGGAAAAATCCATGTTGGAATGGAGTGATGAAATTTTTGACATGAGCAAACAACCTGTTGTACAATATACACTCAAATACTTTAGCAGGAGAAGAAATAACAGCAATTGGTCTGTGGTTAGAAACATCTTCTTTAGCTCCTTTTTTCGGAATAGGAACTACTTTTGCAACTTTCCAAACATCAGGGAAACAATTATTAAGTAAAGAAAGATTGAATATGTGATGCAGAGGCTTAACAAACAAATCAGCACATGCTTTTAAAATATACGGAGGTAAATTATCCGGTCCTAATGAGCGTTTGTTTTTTAATTTATTTAGTGCATTCAAAACCTCAGTTTCGCTGACTTTATTAATGAATAAACCGTGAACATTTTCCATAACTGGTGAGCGGCGGGCCTGGCGGACAAGGTCGTCTTGGTCAAGGTCGTTGGATTCGTACACAGAATGAAAATATTCGGCAAGCGCCTCCGCTATCTTATCGCTCCCTTCGATTTTCTTATCTCCCCGATACATTGTGTTTGGGGAAGAATCGCACGCTCGCAATTTTTTTTATCACACCCCAAAACGATTTCGGATTATTAATCAAATCAGTTTCGATTTTATGAATAAAAGTGTCGTAATCTAGCTTTATTTTAAATTTAATTTCTGCTCTTAACTGGCTGAACTGAACATAAAGATGAGGCATTTGAAATTTGTTTAAACGCCTACGCAGTTTTTCCTTCTTTTTTAACATGATCTTTAAATCGTAAGAAAACCATGAAGGATATTTATGGGAGACGCTTCTAGCTACTGGGACATGACAATCTAAAATGTAATGCACCCTGTCATAAAATAATTTCACAGCCACGTTCAAATCAACAACTTTTAACAGCTCAGACCAATCAGTCTTTGATATACCCTGGTAAATTTTCAAGAAGTCCGCTTTTGCAAAGTTATACTTGGATTTTCTAGAATTAATAGCGCCAGAATTAGGCCTACACCTATTTATCACCTTCCATTCCAATAACAATGCTGGGTGGTAACTATCTATCTTTACAAGCGGATTCAACTCCTGTGAAACAGTTAAATCACCAATATCGCTTAAAACTAAATCTAAAGTTTTTCCTAATACATTTAGTATATCATTCTTCAATGATAAATTATGTAACCTACAACAGGACAGTAACTGTTTACAAATTTCATTGCCAAGCGCTAAATCATACCCTGAGCCCAAAACGTGCAAATTAAAATCCCCAACTACTATTATCTGCTCAAGCTTGATAACCAATGAATCTAATTTTTCGAAAAACGATTTATAAATACTAACATGCGTGTTTGGTGTAAAATAAACTGGTGTAATATTAGCAAAAACTTGCCGTTTTCGATATATTTTCCAAAAAGTCAAAAAAGTTACATTTTCCTCTCTATTAACCCCCTCCCACCCAAACCCGACGCTCAAATCAGTGTAACTTTTGTTTACATATTGGGGGAAGTGTATTGAACAATTTGGCGCTGGTTAGAAACTCTTTTTGGATGTCCAGGTTTAGGTATAATTGCACCGTACTACACCCGCATGTCTAAAAAAATTCAGGTTCAAAATTAATGGGAGTTTAAGTATTAAAAATTCATATTTTTCAAATTTAACATAATCTGTACCATCTGAAGAAAATACTTCCAACCATTAAATTTGACTTGAAAAATTAAATAATCTAGTATTTAGAATCATTAGTCTACGTCAACTAGTTGTGGATATAATTAATATTTTCGTTTCGCGGTAAATGCAGTACGTTGTCCAATGTTATTCAATAACGTTGAAAATATTCAAAAACCGATATCTCCTTTAGTTGCTAAACGATTTTGATTAGATTTGGCATGTATTGTGAGATAATTAATTGTTTATTTGTTTTATTTCATTATATAAGTTTTTTGGTGCTAAATTACTTTTAGGAGAAAGTATGTGTCAGTTTCGTGATACCATTTATTTTTGCTTCGATTTGGTTTGAAAACCCTTTTTTAAGGTTTTTGGGGCTACTCAAAGTCTGTGTCCATGGCGAGGTCAGTCACCTTAGGATTTGGAGGGTATGAATGCAATAGGGAAGAATGTGTTTTACATTTGTAATTCGGTGTGACCTTTTATTAGGTCACATGCATCAAAGCGACTTTGCGTATAGCACAACAATATATGTTGTTCAATTATTATTTTATGAGAACCTTTGGTAGTCTT
This sequence comes from Flexamia atlantica, assembly GCA_035578135.1. NCBI lineage: Eukaryota > Metazoa > Arthropoda > Insecta > Hemiptera > Cicadellidae > Flexamia > Flexamia atlantica. Next base: position 5,955,574 of record JAQJVK010000023.1, on the reverse strand, counting down.
TCTCACAATTTTGTTGGGTTAAGTACCCCTCCTCCCAGGTAGGAACCTTAGTCCCCCTGGTAATTTAGAGTTATATAATCTAATGCTTATAAACTTATAAACATGAGTATGAGGTGGCAAACTGTCACTCAATTAAAAGCCAATTTTTCCTACATGCTAGGCTGAGCGTCTTGCGATTCCCTACACAGTTTTATGATCCACTACACTTTTTCTCGTCCAGCTATAAAATAATTACTGGGAGTAAAAAGTGTTTAATACACTAAGAACTAAATAGGAAATCGAGACGGCCCTTTTTGGGTAATAATACAACAATATTAGTTTTCAAATGCTAAACTTGAGGATAAATTTTCTGCACATCAACTAACTATGCTACTGCTTTTACTAAATTCCCAAACCTTGAATTTAATTTTTCAGTTTACGAAACTATAATACCAAACAATTGAATAACTTTTATGATTTTATTTCAGTATGCAATCTGATAATACACATATTAATTTATTGATGAAAAACATCAACTTCCGGTTATCTAACGTATTTTTTGCCGTCTATGCATACCTGTTTTCATCACTAGTCTGCTGCATATCTGGGCCGAACATCTCAGCGTCCGCTCTCTTGCCGAACCCCCGGGCCGTGGACAGCGCCTGGTTCTTGAATCCCCGTATCGACCTGGGCTTCTCCCCCCTCGTGTAGAGGGGCACGCTGCCAGACGCCACCGTCACCAGCAACACCAACAGCCACACCAGCAACGTGTACACTCGCATCGAGCCCATCTATGGACAAAACGAGATTGTATCGACCCATCTGTAGACACAGCATCATTGTATTGACCCATCTGAAGACACAGCATCACTGTATTGGCCCATCTGTGGACACAGCATCATTGTATTGACCCATCTGAAGACACAGCATCACTGTATTGACCCATCTGTAGACACAGCATCATTGTATTGACCCATCTGTAGACACAGCATCATTGTATTGACCCATCTGAAGACACAGCATCATTGTATCGACCCATCTGTAGACACAGCATCATTGTATTGACCCATCTGTAGACACAGCATCATTGTATCGACCCATCTGTAGACACAGCATCATTGTATTGACCCATCTGAAGACACAGCATCACTGTATTGGCCCATCTGTAGACACAGCATCGATGTACTGACCCATCTGTAGACAGATCATTATTGTATTGACCCATCTGTGGACACAATATCATTGCATCGACCCATCTGTAGATAGAGCATCATTATATTGACGTATCTGTAGACATAACACCATTGTATCGACCCATCTGTAGATACAGCATCACTGCATTGACCCATCTGTAGACACAGCATCGATGTACTGACCCATCTGTAGACAGATCATTATTGTACTGACCCATCTGTGGACACAATATCATTGCATCGACCCATCTGTAGATAGAGCATCATTATATTGACGTATCTGTAGACATAACACCATTGTATCGACCCATCTGTAGATACAGCATCACTGTATTGGCCCATCTGTAGACACAGCATCGATGTACTGACCCATCTGTAGACAGATCATTATTGTACTGACCCATCTGTGGACACAATATCATTGCATCGACCCATCTGTAGATAGAGCATCATTATATTGACGTATCTGTAGACATAACACCATTGTATCGACCCATCTGTAGATACAGCATCACTGTATTGGCCCATCTGTAGACACAGCATCGATGTACTGACCCATCTGTAGACAGATCATTATTGTACTGACCCATCTGTGGACACAATATCATTGCATCGACCCATCTGTAGATAGAGCATCATTACATTAACGTATCTGTAGACATAACACCATTGTATCGACCCATCTGTAGATACAGCATCACTGCATTGACCCATCTGTAGACACAGCATCATTGTGTTGACCCCTATGTAGGCACAACATCATTGTATCGACCCATCTGTAGATACAGCATCACTGCATTGACCCATCTGTAGACACAACATCATTGTGTTGACCCCTATGTAGGCACAACATCATTGTATCGACCCAACTGTGGACACAGCATCACTGTATTGACCGATCTGTAGGTACAACATCATTGTATTGAACCATCTGTAGACACAGCATCACTGTATTGACCCATCTGTAGACACAGCGTCACTGTATTGACCCATCTGTAGACACAGCGTCACTGTATTGACCCATCTGTAGACACAGCATCACTGTATTGACCCATCTGTAGACACAGCATCATTGTATTTAACCATCGGTAGACACAAAATCATTATATTGACCCATCTGTAGACTCAACATCATTGTATCGACCCATCTTTAGACACAGTATCAATAAATTGACCCATCTGTAGACACGACATCATTGTATTGCCTCATCTGTAGACACGACATCATTGTATTGACCCATCTGTAGATACAGCATCATTGTATTGACCCATCTGTAGACACTGCATCATTGTATTGCCTCATCTGTAGACAAACTATCATTATACTGACCAATCTGTAGACAAGACATCATTGTATTAACCCATATGTAGATACAACATCATTGGTTTGACCTATCTGTAGACACGACATCATTATATTGACCTATCTGTTAACACAACATCATTTTACTGACCAATATGTAGACAGAGCATCATTGTATTGACCCATCTGTAGACACAGCATCACTGTATGGATCCATCTGTAGACTCAACATCATTGTTTAAACCCATATGTAGATACAACATCATTGTACTGACCCACCTGTAGGTACATCATCATTGTATTTAGCCATCGGTAGACTCAACATTATTGTATCGATCCCATCTGTAGATAGAGCACCATTATACTGACCCATCTATAGACAAGACATCATTGTATTAACCCCATGTAGATAAAATATCATTGATTTGATCTATCTGTAGACACAGCATCATTATATAAACCCCTATGTAGGCACAGCATCATTGTACGACCCATCTGTAGAAAGAGTATCATTGTATTGACGCATCTGTAGATACAACATCATTGTACTGACCCATCTTTAGACATGACATCATTGTATTAACCCATCTGTAGGTACAACATCATTCGTATGACCTATGTGTAGTCACAGTATCATCGATTTGACCTATCTGTAGACACGACATCATTGTATTGACCCCTCTTGTAGACACAATATAATTATATTGACCTGTCTGTTGACACAACATCATTGTATTGAACCATCTAAAGACACAATATCATTGTAATGACCCATCTGTAGACACAACTTCATTGTGTTGATTCATCTATTGACACAAGATCATTTTATTAACCCATCTGTTGACAAGACATAATTGTAATGACCAATCTGTAGACACAACAGCATTGTATTAACCCATCTGCAGGCATAATTTCATTTGATTGACTCATCTGTAGATGCGACATAATTGTTAACTCATCTGTTGGTACAAGACCATTATATCTACCAATTTGTAGACACACCATCATTATATTGAACGTGGTACAATAGTTGCCACATTATGTTGGGCAGACAGAGAGACAGCAGAAAGCGTATAGTTTACCCTTATCAAAAATCATTTCATGAATTGCTTTGGTTTTTCGCTTAAATATCCATTAGAACTTGAGTTTACTCAAAGGTTTTAAGGTACTATAGTTTTATTCCGGGCCGATCTGGTTATATTTCGATAGAAAAAGTAAAAGATTTATGTTAGCCTCTAGACAATAATTTCCAACCATTTTTAAATTTACATCTTTATATAAAAATTGTTATTGGCATTTATGTCTGTGCCTCCAAAAACCATCTATTATGGGTTATTCGGTAACACTTTTCTAATTTTATGCTAAAAAGGTGATTGATTTATGTTAATTTTATAGTTGGATCTCCATTTAACAGTCTATAATGAAGAACCTACCAGTAATACTGTTATCAGAAATCATCAAAAGATTACAGAATGTATTTAATCAACAATCATCCTATACTAATTCTTCACTCATATTTGCCTTAAAATACCCCTTACTGGTGGTCGACGTCTTAATAGTAATCTAATCTAATCGGATGCAATCTAATCAAATCTAATTTAATCTAATCTGATCTGATCTAATCTGATATTATCTGATCTGATCTGATCTAATCCAATGTATTTTAATCTTTAAGAATTTACCTGAGGTTAGATGTACCGGGAAGGAGCAGTCAGGCCTCAGTAGAAGGTGGAGGGTGGGTGGCGATACCGCTCGCTGGCCTCTACAACATAAAAACTATGATGAGAAAAACTGAAGATCATGAAAAAAACTAAAACTACTCTAGAACCGTGTATACCGTTCTAAACTCCTTGTATAATCCCATCTTCCTCTCTTACCTGTATCTTCTCATTGAGTCTTTAATTTGTCTTCTTAGCATAACTAAATATTTCATTGAAATATTTTTTTATGTTACTCAGCCAGGTACACTGTCATTGATTTGAGGCTAAAACATGTTGAGGTGTTGGTTGTTTTTTGTTTCCTAGAAGATATCCTGATAGGTTTTCACCATTATTGAGGAGAATAAAAATTGGGAGGAGTACGGATGCAAGGGATATGGTTGTTTTTAATCGGGTAGAGTGTGATGAAGAACAAATGACACAACTTAAAAGGTTGATGATGAAGCCATGAAATTTATAAGAGATGAAATAGGGATATTTGAAGAAAAGGATTAGAATGGATTAACATAGCAGGGTAAGATGATAGAGGAAAAAGGTATATTATGAATGAAACTACACTAATTTATAACCAAGTACAGAAATTAAATAATACGGAAATAATTATACCCAAACAAGACGGTGTTACAGCATGAAGGGAATCACCAAAAAATAGAGAAGAATTGTCAGTTTTTGGGATAGTTTTTGAGGTAAGAAATGAGCAAGAGTAATAAAGAATAAAAACGATAATTTATGCATAAAATCAGGTGTTCAAAACACCACGTAACATGTACATATTTAAATAGAAATATTATTAGTTTGCCTGATAGTGTATTTGTTTTGTTTTAGGCTACTTTTTCTGACAGACAAGTTGGAAGTTGTTATAAGAACCTTTAACCTTTCGGTTAGTTATCTTCGGGTGATCGTATAAAGTATTTTTTATAATCTGAATAAATCTCAGTATTAGGTTTATTTTTAATCTATATTTATATATCTATATTATTACTCTGTATAAATGAGAAGGTGTTTTATAACGGACAGCAAATATCTAAAGTTATATAACCTATAACTTTAACTTTAACTTTAATCACGTCAAACAAAAAATAAAATCTACCATACGATTATCTGACCAGTACTGCAGTATGGAGCAGAAACATGGATATTGAATAAAAAAGAACAAAGAAAACTCATTGTTTTTGAAAATAAAATAATGAGAAAACTTTTTGGACCTGTAAATGAAAATGGAGAGTGGAGAATTAGGCACAATGAGGAAATACGGAATTTATACAAAGATTATGACATTATCGCACATGCTAGAGCTAGACGGTTAAGGTGGGCAGGACATGTCATAAGGAGGGATAGAGGATCGCTACTGAAGGAAATAGGAGAAGGACAGCCAGAAGGAAGAAGACCCCCTGGAAGGCCAAAGAGAAGATGGTGGAACTGCATAGAGTCGGATATCACAAGAATGGGAGCAGAAGTAGATGAGGCATATGACCACTTTATTGGTGGCGAGCAATTGTTGGCGAGGCCAAAACCCTACTAGGGTATCGATGGCCATGGAAGTAAGAGTAAGAGTAAGTAAGTATATAACCTACAGAGCTGAAATTTAGTATTTCTACTCTTGGGCTATGGATGCGTACTAAGAAATGGTTTTAGAAAAGTCCCAAAGGGTTACGCCCTACGGTATTTCGAAAATCCAATGTTAAACTATAGGGAGGCATATGAAGTTGTCATAGCAATCTTATGAAGAATGACCAATTTCCCAAATCCAAGATATTTTTATGATTTTTTTTATGGTGAAACCCGTTTGATCAGCTAGTACTAAACTGTGTGTCCCAAAAGTCCCATCCCCCCTGTTATTAATTTTTTATAAATAGAGATAAAATTATAATATTTAGGGAATGTTTATATGATCGAAAAAGAAAGTTTTTGGTGCATGTAAATTTTCACCCCCTCTCCCCCAAAATGGATAGTTTGGGGTAGGTCGAAATATTTTATTAAACCCCTATCGATGTGTAAGCTATTAAAGGTCATAATCAAAGAAAAAAGTGGCGCAAACTAGAGGCTCTACGTAAATCCTATAAAACGTTTTGCTGTTTAAAATTATTTTCAAAATAAAATAAAATATTAATTTTGTAGAATGGCCGGCTCGTTCACCAGACCTTGACCCTCTCAATGTTTTTTTTTTTTTTTTTTTTTTTTTTTTTTTGGGGGGGGGGGAGGGGGTTTATTAAAACCAGAATTGATGACACAAGTCCTTTTAATCTCGATGAATTAAAAGCACGGATTGAACGAGCATGCCAGCTAGTCAAAACAGAAATATTGGCAAAATGTGAGGCAGGCATTTGAGTCCAGACTTTACTTCTGCCTGGAGGTGAATGGTGGACATTTTGATTAACCATCAAAGGCCTACCCTTGGTGCTTTCTTGGTGTTTTGGAAAAAATACCAATTTTTTCTCTTTTTTCAAACGAATAATCATTATTTCTTCATTATTTACATAATTGAGGATTTCATTTGATTTTCAACAAATTAAAACTTTGAACTGCTATAACTTTTGATAGGATTGACGCAGAGACCGCTAATTTGCGCCATTCTTTTTCTTTGATTACGACCTTTAAAATTTTGTATGATTCGATAGGGGTTTACTTTGAATATTTCGACTTACCCTTGAATCACCCCATTCTGGAGGAGGGGGCGAACATTTACATACACTAAAAATTCCTTTTTTGACCATATAAACATTCCCCGAATATTATACTTTTATTTCTATTAATAAAAAAATCAGAGGCGGGTGGGTCTTGTGGGACACACGTATATGAAGGAGAAGGTGTTTTCTAATGGACAATAATATCCAAAACTATAAGACCTATAGAGCTGAAATTTGGTAATTTTACTCCCCTTGGCGAGTACCAAGAAACGGGTTCAAAAAATTCTCAAAGGATTATGTCCTACGGTATCCAAAATTTGAATGTTAAACTGGAAGGAAGCTTATGAGGTAGTCATTGTAACCTAAAAATTGAATAAATTTCCCGAAACTGTTTCTTCGTGTGAAGTCCATTTGATCACCCCAGTATTTTAGCTTTAAAAATAATCTGTATTAATTAATATTAAAAAAAAAACTCCTTTTTAAATAAACTTTCATCCTCAACAACACTATTCAGTACATATAATAGAATAGAATATAATTATATTTATTTTCACAATTTTGCAACCTATCACAATCATTGTACATCATACTTTGGGTTTCAAGTTCATTGGTCCATTTTTATCCATTTAGGTTGCCCAACACTGCACAAAAAAAATAATAAAAGTAATGTCCTGTAACTTGTCAGGCTGACTTTTTTATCTAAACTAAAACCAAAACTTAACACGAGTAGAAATAATTTTTATTTTATTTATTTGGATAAACAATTTTAGCTCGATGACGCGAGCCAATAAACAACACTCCCCCACGTAAAATAATCCCGTGATAAATATGGTTCTTTATTCAAGACTGACAGGGACTTATCACTTAACGCCAGCAGCCCCCGAGGCATCACTCACCTCCGCCGTAATGCACGCTTTATAACACAAAAAAAACTATTCTTCAAAAGAAAAAATTAAAAATTTTCGTCCGAAGAAACGATTAAAATATTAGATATTTGGAAATCATGATTACTTTTTATTTTCGGAACCTGAGCAAAATCACTCTTAATTCTTTGAATAAATAAAACATTGTTTTATGTATTTCTTTCGTAAATACATAGCAGAAAAGCTGGTTAATCAAGGTTAATTAGCTAAAAAGCTGGTTAGTTTCATAAATGGTGAGAAAGGTTCAAAACAATAGAATTATTGTCAGTATTTATTGTTTGAAATTCATTGGTGATGGTAAATTCGTAGTTAAATATAGATTTACGGATATTTGCAATTACTGATTAGTAGAATCAAGTTTCATGACATTTAAGAACTTTTTCTGATCAGTAGTGGCAAATGTCGGTAACAATTAAAATCAAAATTATTTTAATAAGCCAAATATTTACCTTTTACCTATTTAAATAAAGTTCAAGATGGTAACCACTGACCAGAATCACACTGCATCTTATTCCTAAAAATATAAACATTTCCTAATTCCTATTTCTTCAAAGTCTGAGGGCCTTAAGCGTTTAATGCTATTAACGAAATTAGATATTCCTATAATATATAAACATTAAAAATTGTAGCAAACGATTAGGCCTATTTTTTAAATGCAGATATAAATAATTAAAGCGGGTTATAACGGTGAGCTGTTGTTATGGTTATTGTAAAATATTTTACAGTTAACTCCCCACAACTCTGGCTACCATTTCGCGGAAATAATCAGCTTAAAACAGCAACTCGTATGAAATATCAAGGACAATGTTTACTTCTCATTATGTTTT